>JAXCGZ010019568.1:0-27500 GCA_037179515.1 Halocaridina rubra
CTTCTGGCATGAATCGAACCCAGGACACATCATCAGTGGGCTAAGGTGCTACCAGCTGTACCATCAAAGAAGTAAGAGAATATAGAAACCTCTCTGCTATCTACTAGAGCTATGGATTGAAGGGCTGGGTTCAATTCACTCCTTCTTCCCGACAACCTCACTTGTGACTGCTTTCGCATTACATTTACATCCCCTGCTATACAGAAATATACAGTAATCAAATAAACACTTTTTTTAATAAGTGAAAACATAAAATATATTTTACCCAAGGCTGGGGTTTAACCCAGAGTCCCATCATCAGAGGCAGGGCCTAGTATTAAAAATTTAAAGAAATTCAATACTGCTTCAAATCGCTTGATATAAATATTCATAAAAATTTTAATTGTTTTTAAGGTGTCTCTACAATTGAAAAAAAAGATAATAATCCTGAAGTTTTAACCTCAGTTATTCTAATAATATCCGACCACATAAACATTTTCATATCTTGTGACATTTATCTATGAAATATGCACATGTGACTAATAATTCCAATAAAAACATGTACAAAGTATCAAAATTAAATGAAGGGAATTGCCTAGTATGTATGAAATCTAATATACTTAACTGAAAGTACTTTCCAGACTTAACTTGCCGAAATAAAAAACCACAGATCAGCTTGCATTATTCTCTAAGTCAAGTTAATTTCTGCTCAATTAAAACATGTAATGAAAAATAAAGAATAAAACAGTATAAAAGATGCGGATAAATACACACTTATGGCCATAAAAAGTACTAAGACGGAAATTTTGCGTTCTAAATGACATGAATGAAAAACATTCACTTCTGTAATGAAGTATATCTTCAAAAAATATTTACAGTTTAATTTAAGCTCGTACAAAGCTGCTAAAGTCCATAATATGCAGCATTAATCTTTCTTGTATCATCCTTTTTCTTCTTCTTTTATTGCAACATATCTAAATATTTTCTAGAAAAGGATATTTACTTTCATTTTTGCAGAGTTTTATGTAGGGACTTAGAAGTTAGACTAATTAATTATTCTTTACTTAATATAGCTATGGCCCTCTCATAAGTAGATATCAATACGATTGCATTATTGCATTGCAAGTCTAGTGACTCAGTTTGTTGCTTAAGGTGACTCATACTTTGGCCAGATTGATTAGTTGACACTTTACAAGGGATACTATGTAACTGTCATAGTTCATGATTTGGCAGATAGGTAGAAGCGCAGTGCACTGATGCGCAATACTCGTACAAAATATAAAAGTACATTAAAAGCTTAAGAAGCCAAGGAAAAATATATCCTAATACATGGAATGTTGTTGATTATAGTTTTTATAAAAATGTAAAAATTGCATTAAACCGATTCATATCAAGGTCCAAGTTGTCAATCATATGCGGATATATAAAGGGTTTAATTTCCTTTAAAAAAAAGCAGGGGAGTAAATACAACTATAATGCAAACTTTAAATTTTAAACTACTTGTGGACCGAAAAGAGAAATACAACAAAAATTTCTAGGTGTAAATACTAAAAGTATCAATTTATCTTATTTCAGATTGAAAGGGTTCCGTCCACTGGGGAATTAGCAACTCCACTTTAAAAGCGCATAATGCCTTCCTGAAGAAAAAGTTTAAGTATAAAGATAGTTTGGAAATGGGGAAGTAAGACTTATTTTCTTAAAATTTCTGGCGTATTAGTCTCGTATACACACTGAGTGCATGAAAATAATTTTATCTATATTATAACATGAAGAATTATTTAACCAAACTTAATTATAGCCAACTGAGATAGGTAAAGATAGCACAATTTATCATAATGGCAGTATAGAATTAATGCCTTGAGATAATAGAAGATTAATACTAGATAGAACTTAGATGAATAGAAAATTTATCAATCTATATACAATGTCTTCATACTCCCTTGTGAAAGGGTGGCCGAGCCAAGGAACACATATTCACCACAACGCAAGACACACCTAATGCACTCCTCTTAGCTTTTTGGAGATAAAAGGTAGCCACAACTCCCTCCACCATCCTGCTTGGATCATCTACAGGGTAGGTGGGCAAAGATATTCAGCCAAGACACCCGACAATTACAACTGCTTTAACCCCACCGCTTCATGACGTGGCAACCCCTCCACACCCATCCGTCACACTTAACTGTACCAGAAGGTATGAAAAATCCCTTCGACCTGCGTCACATCAGTAGAATTTACCTCTACTTATTCCTGTCTCTTGCACTCTCTCTTCTCTGTTCCTCTGACCTACCATGTCCATACAATGCTTTTTCCCCCATCCATACATCTTATGCTAGGTCTGCCCATGGGCCTTACTTCAATCACTTCTGCATCGTACGTCACTCATCCTTTCCATGTATCCAAACCATCTAAATGCTCTCAGATCTAACTTATATGACAGCTTTCTTTATCTACCTCACCTTCTCATTTCTCACTTTACCTATTCTAGATGCACCCGTCATACTTCTTAAACACCTCATCTAATTTACATTTAACTATTTGTTTCATCCTCCCTTGCATTCCAAGTCTTTGCTCCATACAATATCGTCAGAACAATCTCGCCTTCATTTAACCATTTCTTTGCACTCATTCCTAAATACCTATTTCTCACCGCACTTTTCATCCCACCTAGATATTTACTCGCTTCCTTCACTCTGTGACTTACCTCTGCACTGACTTGTCCATTCCCTGCCACTTAAAACTCTCAACCTCCTGTAGCAGTTCCTCATTCGCTTTCACATTTAATTTGCCAACATTAATACTCGTTGTACATCTCATACCATTACTTTTACCAATATTCAACTGCAACTTCCTTTCACACACACACTAACAAATTCAGTCACCAAATGCTTCATTTCGTCCCCAGACACCAGTGCAGTGTCATCTGCAAATAGAAGCTAATTCACTGTGCACAATCTTATATTCTTACCAATAAATTCCAAACCTCTGATGTACTCGCTTTTATTTTCTTCCCTTACCACTCCATCCAGGTACATATTTTAGCACTATGGTGACATTGCACAACCTTGATGTAACCCCACATTCACCTAAAACCAATCACTCATGCCATTACGGACTCTAACACATGCTCTACTATTCATGTGAAACTCTTGACTGCCTCCAGCAAACTGCCACTTATTCCATATAGTCAAAATACACTCCCATGCGCCTCTTTAGCAACCTGGTCATATGCCTTCCTCAGGTCCATAAAAACCAAAATGCGTCCTTACCCTTTTCTAAGAACTTCCCACACATCTGTCTTACCACAAACATATGATCCACACATCTTCTTCCTCTCTTGAACCCACACTGCTCCTCCCCAGTCAATCTCTCAGTACCTTTTTTAATAATCTCATTCAACACTCTTCTATGTACCTTCCCAGCTACACCAAGCAACCTAATTCTTCTAAACTACTACACTCATACTTATTGACCTTCTTTTTATTGAGTAGAACTACACATGTACTCCCGCAATCAACTGTAACCTTTCCGTTTCTGAAACATACATTCACTAACCTCACAATACATTTCGCTACTGCCTCTCCACCTTTTGACAAACATTTTTTTATGAGTGTGACAACGGGACAGGGAAGAAAATTGTCCTCATCAGGACCGGTCACCAAGAAAACAATAAGTCAAAGAAAAAGTAGAAGTGTAAGGACAAGGCAGAAATAAGGGAATGATACACAATAGAAAAACGACAGGATGAAAGAATAGTCAAAGTATGGAGGACCTAGAGATAAGGCAGGATTAGGCCCTGATATGACGATAGTTCTGCTTTTTGAAGGAAGATAGGTTATATGAATTAGGCAAGATAGAAAGAGGAAGAGAGTTCCAGAGTCTGGAGGTGGATGGGAAGAAGCAGTCACTTCACTGACCAATTCACGAGCTACAAATCTCCACACAGCAATATTGAGATGAGGCCGTTTAGCAAATGTTGCGCGGCCTCGAATGCGGGGGTGAGATGCAACTTGGCAACTCATTGGAGCAGCTATAGAAGAGAGAACGAGATGATTCCTTAAGGTGAAGAGCAAGAGAATCCAGATGAAAAGTAGGAGAAGGGTCACTGCTGAGTCCGATTACCTTAGCTTCAACCCTATCAAGTAAGCATAAGAAGAATCACTCCAGATGTGTAAGCAGTGTTCTAAGCCGGGACGGATAAATCTTTTATAAATTTCAAGTAATTGGAGAGAGGGAAAGTTATGGAGAAGCGATAGAGAACTCCCAATTTTTTTTAATGCAAGTTTAGAATTTGGATTATATGACTCTTCAAATATAAGTTAGAGGCCTTCTGGATTCCTAAAATGTTAATAGAATTAAGAGGATAAATTTTATAGTTTTGCAGACTATTAGGCTATCAGGAGGAGAAGAAGATAAAGTGATTGCCAGAAACTGTGTGTTTGTAGCATTAAATTTAACTAAATTTTAGATGCCCCCTCAAATACCCTCTACAAATCGGAGCTAAAGGTAGAAGAAAGAGTAATACGAGGCTGAGTACGAGTAACAGATGAGGGTTGTGAAGAGAAGGCAGAGGAAAAATGAAGGTAAAATCGTTGGCAAAGGCATAGAGAAGAGAGGAGGATGAGGACTGAAGAAGATCGTTGATGAAGAAAGGAACAGAGTAGGTGAAAGAAAGAGCATTGTGAAGCACCACTGGGAACAGGTAATAAGCTAGATATCTAGATATTGTGGCATCAATAACCACAGACATGAAACGGTCAAAAAGAAAACTAGAAATCAGAGAACAGTGAGAAGGGGTAAAGCCATAAGCAGGGAGTTTGGTCAACAGAACCTTGTGCAAGACTCTGTCAAAATTCTTTGAGATAACAAGAGCGACAACAATGAATTTCCCATAGTTTTTCAGAGAAGCTGAATATACATGAGCAAAATAGGGCAGGAGATCACCGGTGGGGCTTGCGTTGTGGAAGCCGTACTGGTGATCGGAGATAAGCAAGTTGAATTCTAAGCAAAGAGTTTAGAATACTTTGGTGATAGAAGAGGTTAGGATAACAGGTCGGTAGTTTATAAGAATAGAGTGGATACCCTTCTTAGGAACTGGATGTACTAGAGCATGCTTCCAAGAAGGATGGATATTGATTGAGAGAATGAGGCGAAAAAGTCGGCAAAGCAAAGGAGTCAGATCATCTGCTAACTTCTTAAGGAACCTTGCAGAGGAACCATCGAGTCTGGATGCCTTGTTCGTCTTTAAACAACGAAGAATCTTCTGGACTTTGCGTGAAGAAAGAATAAGCAACGGCATAGGGATGGAGAGGGGTAAAGTACGAGGAATAGGTGAGCTGGAATCGCTTACGGAAGAGTTGGCAGAAAAATGAGACCCAAAGAGAGAGACTTTGTCAATGGAAGAGCAAGCTATTGAACCAACAAGACGAATGAGAGGAGGGAAAGCTTGAGATACAGAACTTTCTAAAGAGGGTTTTGGCTAAGGACCAAAAAACATTTATCGCTGGGAGGGGAGTTAAGGTCATCAACTTTCATTATTAACAAGGAAGCTTTAGAATTTTGAATCTGAGCAGCACACATGACTCCCATCTACCGCTAGGGTTTTACCTGCTTTCATTACTCTCAGTGCCATTTGCTCCTTCTCTTTTTTATATCCCTATCGCATAATATCTTTCTATAGTTTAAGATCAAATTAATCCAATCTAAAACACACATATTAACTTATTAGGAATTTATACAGAGGGATATTGTGGAAAAACTCATAACGGTGAATATTAAAATTCAAAATTTGTATTCGTAAAAACTAAATTCATTATAATTCAGATAAAAAAAATCTTAATACTGTACACACATGCACTCACATACACACACAAACACGAAAAGGTAGCATGCTATTTTCAAGAGAAGTGCTATTAAAAGAAATTACAAATTGCTCTTGTTTCAACTGCATTTCAATTAGCCTTGTTATCAGTTATTTTGCTATTCTACAGGAATGGGAAAAATCATACCATCATCACATTTGTTATCTTCACCACTGAACACAAATCCATTCTCCCAATATTTATATTCCAAAATGTCAACTCTCTACTCATGGCAACCCATGGATACATGGCCAGTCATGTAACACAAACGAATTATGAAGTAATCACTGTTAAAGTAATATGTCATAAGACTGTATTTACGACACTTTTATATAAAAATTTACAGACATAAGGTTTTGGTGATGCCAAGTCCCATGTCTCATTTAAAAGAATATTGACCCTAATGACTTCAATTCCTAAGGGTTATATATGAGTTTTTTAAAAGGTGGGTAACGACTATATGCTACTTGGAAACCGTAATATGTTCTCAAACTCCACAAATCATTATTTTAGAGTTAACTAGTGGACCTCATGACTTTGAGGGTGCGCATATGAGTGTGTGTGTGTGTGTGTGTGTGTGTGTGTGTGTGTGTGTGTGTGTGTGTGTGTGTGTGATAGGAAGATAGACACACATACACATTCATACAAAAAGATACACACACACACACACACACACACACACACACACACACACACACACACACACACACACACACACACACACACACACACACACACACACACCACACACACACACACACACACACATATATATATATATATATATATATATATATATTTATATAAGAAGTTTAGGTCATGAAATTAATAAGTACTTTATATATATATATATATATATATATATATATATATATATATATATATATATATATATATATATATATATATATATATATATATATATATATATATTCGTTGCTTTATTTAATGGGCTTCTCCTACCACATATATATATATATATATATATATATATATATATATATATATATATATATATATATATATATATATATATATATATATATATATATATATATATATATATATATATATGTGTGTGTGTGTATATGTATATATGTGTATATGTATGTGTATATATATGCATATGTGTATATGTATATATATATATATATATATATATATATATATATATATATATATATATATATATATATATATATATATATATCCTGTGCCCTGTGGGGCGGGCACAATATCAAAGAATAGCCTCACCGTATTCCCTGCGTGTCGAAAAAGGCGACTAAAAGTGGACGGGGCGGGGGGACTGGGAATCCCCCCTTGTACCAACCTCCTGTGAGACGTCAAAGAAGAAGGGGAGTGGGGGGGAGAATAACTTCTCCCCAAACTGTTTTCCTTTTTTGATGTCGGCTACCCCCCAATTTAAGGGGGAAACAGCCAAGGTATATGTATGTATATATATATATATATATATGTATATATATATATATATATACACATATATATATATATATATATATATATATATATATATATATATATATATATATATATATATATATATATATATATATATATATATATAGAGAGAGAGAGAGAGAGAGAGAGAGAGAGAGAGAGAGAGAGAGAGAGAGAGAGAGAGAGAGAGAGTAACTGGAATTAAAATAATGAATCAATATCATTATATCAGAATGAAAGCTACATTATTTAGGCGTCTATGCAAATTAAAATTGACGGAAAACCTCGAGCTACAGACATAGTCAAAATGATAATCGATTTTCAGTTATCTTTAGTCAACGAAATAACTTAGTTAAGAAATTAATGAAATAGGGATTTCTCATTTTAAATCTATAAATTTGATATAAACTATAACATGCATATTTCACAACCCGAGATAGCCTCTGGCTTTCTCGATGCGTAGTCCTATCTCTGTTTATGAGGGTAAAAGTTTCAAAGCTTGCAAATAGGTTATGTGATAAAATATAAAATAAATATGCAAATTGTATGTTGCTATCCTAAGAAATAAGGGATATGCATTTAAGATGAGAGAAGAAATGATATTCAGAAATATATTAAGAACAATACCATGATATTTTGAATTAAAATCATGTTAAATATTGAAAAGTTTCGTCCACACGGCCTCAGGGTAATTTTTTTTTCTTTTATTTTTTAAATGTCAAATGTACAATATTTACAATTGTTAAATGATTACAAAATTACATTGGAAAATTCTTTGGTTAATATATTCTGTATATTACTTGCATAACAGATATTCAAGAACCATTTCAAATAATTAAATTTACCTTTAATTAAACATAAAGTTTCCCATTCAGTCAAGTTCTGTGTACGACTAGTCCATACACAATATAGATAATTACAAATAAGCAGAACTGCAGTGTTCTCATCTCTTCTACTTCTTCCTTTAATATCTAACATTAATAATTTTAGCCAGTTATTATCTTGTACTGAACACATCAAATTAAATTTACTTTTAAACCAATGAAAAATATTTTTTATTCTTATACAAAAATAGAATATATGCATTGTATATTCAGGTTCACCACAAAAGTCACAATTTCCATTATTCTTAATTCCTAACATTTCTAAATGTTTATTTGTGGGTAATTTTTCATGTAAATATTTAAATATAAATTCTCTCTCCCTTAAACCAACCACTGGATGATTAACATTTTTCCATATATTACTCCACTGTAGCAAAGGATAATCTTTCTCTACTAATGGCTGTGACTTAACAAATATAACAGAATATATGTCTTTGCTTTTTATATGAGGAAATTTAGCATGTTTACACATTTTTCTTATGTTTTCCACTACACCAGAGTAAAACATGGGACATATATATGATACATCTGGATACTTATTTGTGTTTACTAAATAGCTTAGTCTTATGCTACAATAATAAATATTTAATAGTCTTCCTTCCAAAGTTTCTTTAAGGCTAGTAGCTGTAAGAATTGCAGCAGCTTTATTAAAAACATCTACTATACCAAGACCCCCTTCACTTTTAAGGCAAAAGCAAGGTAGCTCTACGGATGGGATGATAGCTTCCCCTCCAGAGATACCTGAATATTAAAACATTTACTTTTTGTGCAAATCTCTTGCTTAATGGAAGTGTATGGGCTACATACCATACTTTCGATAATAAAATACAATTCACAATTATTGCCTTCTGAAAAATTGTAAGATACCTCTGGGCAAGCATACTGATCCGTTTCTCTAGTTTTTCTATTATTATATTCCAATTCATTTCCATAGTCATCTTTTCGTCTTCACAATAAGAAATTCCCAATATTTTTAGATTATATTCTGTTTTAAGCCAACGAAGAGGCCAGTCATTTTTACCATGCCATTTCCCTATCCCTGTTATACTACTTTTATCTCTATTTAAAAGGGCACCACTTGCTTTTTCAAATAAATGTATTTCCTTAAAAACCTCAACTATAGATTCCTCTGTTGATACAAACACAGATGAATCATCTGCAAATCCTTGCATGCAAATTTTCCATCCATTTGGAAGCTGTGGTGATATTATTCTTTTATTATTCTTAATACCTAAAAAGAGAGGTTCTTGGTAAATTACATATAATATCATTGACAGTGGACATCCTTGTCTCACAGATCTCATAATTGGAAAAACATCACTCAACATTCCATTAATACTCAACCGACTGCAACAATCTTTATATAACATTTTCATCCAACTAATATACAAATCTGGAATTCCTAACTTATTCATAATTTTAAACAAAAAATCGTGGTGAACAGTATCAAATGCTTTATTCCAATCTAACTTCATAATGGCCATTGCATAATTATTTTTATAAGTATAATGAATAATGTCTCTAATATTATTATTGCAATGCACTATTGATCTACCTTTAACACTGCAAAACTGTTCAACAGAGATCAATTTATTCATTACCGTCTTTAATCTGTTGGCCAAAAACTTAGCAATGATTTTATAGTCTACATTCAGGAGTGAAATTGGTCTCCATCCACTCAGTGTTTGATCTTCACTTCCCTTACTCAATAATATTATTATGCCCTCATTTTGTAAGTTCGAAAGTTCCTGTCTGTCCAATATATGTTTTATCACTTCAAAAAAATCATTTCTAATTATTTTCCAAAATTCTTTGTAAAATTCTGATGGTAATCCATCTATTCCTGGCGCTTTCCCTGTACCCATATCTTTAATCACATTCCCTAATTCTAACATACTAATATTACCAATTAAATCGTTACGGTCAATATCATTTAATTTATTACAACATAAATCCAGTAACATATCTTGTAACTGACAGTCACCTTCCACCTTATCATACAAGTTCAAATAAAAATCTTTAGCATGAGTTAAAATTGCTTTAGTATTATTCAATATCTGTCCATTGACGCCTTTTATATTCTGCATTATCTTATTATTTCTATTGACTTTCTCTTTCTTTAATAAATATGGAGACATTTTCTCTCCTTCAATTTTATCTTTCATTCTAGCCCTTATTTTCACTCCTTCACATATTTCATTCTGAATCCTTTCTATTTTATTTTTCACTGAATGTATTATATCAAAGTCTATAATTCCTACATTAGCCTTTTGGTATAATTCTTTTAACCTACATTGTAGTAAGTTTATCAGCCCATATTTTTCTGCTAAGATTTTTTTTGACATTTTAACAAAAAAACTTTTAATTTTCTCCTTGCAATAAATCCACCACTTGATCAAATTATTAAACTTATACTGCTCTTCTTTTAAGAACTGCCATAGTACGCTAAAATTTTCTTTTACATCCTCTCTATTTAGAATGCTGACATTTAATTTCCACGTACCTTTACCTTTATTAGTTGACAAAAAGTTGATACTAGTAATTACCATACAATGATCTGAAAATGCTATAGGTACTGTTTTACATGAATTTATATGATTAAACAGACTTTTAACATATATTCTATCAATACGGGATGCATAATTTGTCTTAATATATGTATAATCTGTTACATAATTGATACTTGCAGCATCTCTAAAACCAGTCCCTTTAAGTAATTCACAAATTTTTTTTGATATTACAGTTTTATCCAAAGAACTAACATCTTTTACATGAGTTACACTATTAAAATCCCCTGCAAAAATTGTGTCATCTATATTTAGTCTTAAATAATATAATAATCTATCAAAAAAATCTTCTCTCTCTCTTTTCTTATTCGAGCCCGATGGGGCATAAACATTAAGTAAATGAATTTCCTTACCACCAGTTCTTATCTTTAAGCTTAGTATTCTACCTTCATAGTCCATCTCTTGTTTTATAACAGTTATAGGAGACAATCGTTTATTGATCAATATTGCAACACCTCCTTTTAAATAAGTAGTTGGATTTATAAATACTTCATAATATTGCTCTATATGATATAATGAATTTCCTGCCTTAATGTTATGTTCTTGCAACATTATTATGTCTAGTTTATAAAGATTAGCAAGAGAAATTAATTTTAATTCTTTCCTATCGTCATTCAAACCATTGATATTTAGCGTACAAACAGTCAGAGCCATGAAAAAAAAATATATATAAAAGAGAATATAATGTGATAAAAAAAAGAAACATTACCTTGCCAATTTTCGTTTCTTAACATTACTAATTTCCAACTTCTTATTCTTTTTTATTTTGAGTTTACCTCCTTTTTTTACTTTAACAAACCACTGTTCTTCCTTACACTCCTCACTTATCGACATTCCTTCAGAAAATGTTTCTTCACCGGTTTCAGTGCTTGACGATTCGCCATCTTTATCCGTTGTTTCTTTATTTATTTCCGTTATCTCATTATCTTCAAGTATGTCTTCTTTTATAACCTTATCTAGGGCATTACACACTTCTTTGTCCTCTTCATTTACGCTTAATTGAGAAAAAGTTCCTTGATCCATATCTTTATCTGCAGTCCTATGCACTTCCACCGTTGTTACACCTGTTTCCAAGGGTACATCCTCTTTCCTCTTGTTAAGAGTTTGATCATCATTTGGGAATGGTTCCTCTTGACTGCTACTAATGTGTGTCCTTTCCTCTTCATTTTCATCTGTGCATTCACTTTCATCTGTACATATTCCACTGGCTAATTGTATTTCTTGTACTAGCGGCTCCTTTGTTTTTTGTTTGTTATCTCCATCCTTTGTTTCATTGTCTGCTCTTCCCTCCTCTAAATTCCCTGTAGAGTTATCTTTATTAGCATTTACTTCTTGAATGGTGTGTCCAGTCCTCTTATTTTCCTCTACGTCTTGTGCACTATTCCTTTTCCTTTGAATATCAGGAAAATCTGTAGTATTATATATATTTATCCTGTCATCTAATTCAAAGTAACAATCAGCGGCCATGTGATTCTCCTTGCCACATTTAAAGCAAGTTTTCTGTTGTCCATTATAGTAGAATACGATATTATGACCGTGAATATTTAATGAGGAGGGTACACTCCTCTTCAATTCCATCCTAGCTGTTCGTATACCATTTAGAAGTCCCTCAGCCTTTCCGTATGCAAACCGGTTTAATCTGATTCCATAAACTTTTCCATAATTCTCAAGAATTCTCTCCAAAATTGCATTATCCATATCAAATGGTGCATAGCGAATGGATATATAAGTATATTGTCTACTAAAGTTAATGATTTTTACCGTTTTGCCATTACCAACATCGACATCTTTCTCATCGTACTGATCACAAAAAACTTGAAAGATGTACGATTTACTAAATTTTAAGACATACTTTGTCTTGCTTATCTGCTGAAATCCAACTATATCATCATGCTTAATTTTCAATACTTCAAAAATTACATTGCACACTGCGCTATAATCAGGGCTAAATGAAAAAAAAGAGCCCTATGGAGTCCTGTCTCCTAATAGGCGGAGAAAAAGAACTCATCTTACATCAGGCTGTTTATGACGCAAGAATAGTCCTAGGGCATGTCCCAAGGGTACCGCCCACAAAAGATTATGCTTATAAATCTAAGACTGTGCACTATATACAAACACTTATAAGCACAAATCAATCACTGTCATATTAAGCCTAATGTCTCAAAAAGTAAAGTTCCAAAACGTTCTATTTCACTGAAATAACGAAGAAATATACAGCGCTTTCAAAACGGTGTTTACAACTCCGCTTCTCCAACTCGACTCCAGGGTAATTCAATTACAATAAAAGCTTGTAATATGAGAAGATAACATAATGGATAGGTTTGATATCAAATAAAAAGAATACAGAAATGAGACATGCATTTTGCGTTCAATATATGATATGCTGTTGGGAGCAAGCTAGCCCTAACTCAGTTCCTGTTCCGAGCCTAGATCACTGGAAAGGGTTGGGATCAAAGTAAGAGATAAAGACCTGCAGTGCATTAATTAACCCCATAAAATGCTAGTTAGGTTAGGTTAGATTAGAATATATCAATGTCTAACCTAACTTATGCTAACCGATCGCAAGCTAACCTAAAAATGTGATAGGACTCTTTATTTTCACTTAACTCAAGGGTTGATGGCATAAAGTATATACGGCCATAAAAATTATAATCCCAAATCAATGCTAGTTTCTAATAGCCTGGTGAGATACAGCGATCCCTTATGAGAATGGGAAAGTTGCAAAAATAGATAATATTTAGAGAAAGAACTTTATATGAAAAATGCATAGCTTCGTAATATATGAAAAGTTGCTTCTCCTGTCTTTTGAAGATAAAGTTCCTAAACATTTTGCTTGTCTTAAGCACTTAACAGTAATTTGAAGACATGGCAGTTGCATTATGATACTAAGAAAATATGCAGTGTATATATATATATATATATATATATATATATATATATATATATATATATATATATATATATATATATATATATATATATATATATATATATATATATATATATATATATATATATATATATATATATATATATATATATATATATATATATATATATATATATATATATATATATATATATATATATATATATATATATATATATATATATATATATATATATATATATATATATATATATATATATATATATATATATATATATATATATATTTATATATATATATATATATATATATATATATATATATATATATATATATATATATATATATATATATATATATATATATATATATATATATATATATATATATATATATATATATATATATATATATATACTTTGCAAAAATTTAGCCATTTATATTTATAATATATGCGAATCCACTTGCAAAGGGGTGGCCGAGCCATAGAACGCATATTCATCATAATCCAAGCATATCTCGATTACTCCTCTCAGCTCCATAGGTATAAAGGACTACGCCAATTCCACCCTCCCTCCTGCTTCAGTCATCCAAAGTGTAGTTCTGAGCATAACAAGCAATTACTTTATAACTAACAAATTGATAGCTTCAGTCCCCATGGAAGTCCATTTACCAAACTTCACTCTCATTGGTCAAGGAAAAGTGGTGTGATATTCTGAGGATTTTGATTGGCTATTGATGTATTCGGAGAGATACTTCTTGGTCTTTGGAGTTTGAAATATGGTCGCTAGGTCGCAGCACAATACAAAGAATCTTTTTTTTTTTTTTATGAAAAGTACTTGATGACCATTGCATGACTGAACATATATACGATAAACCTGTGTTGCTTGCAGAAAACTTAAAATGTTTGCTTTACAATTCTTATAAAAAGACATTTTTATATTATGCTTTGAGTGAATTAATACACACATAACCCCATATCCTTTATGTCCACTATAGAGTATATGTGAATTATCAAAGTATTGCTTTTTGCATAGAAAAAAAAAAGATAAAATAGGTTCTACTCACCAATAGTGTTGATTCTTGTCGATCCTGGAATGAAATGAAAGCTACAGTCACATATCTTACTCTATGAACACGTATGGCTTTGATTTGCAAATAAAAATTGTAAGTGTTTCTAGTACTAAGAATTCATGATCGGGCAAATTGTCAGACATCGGGCATTATTGTCAGAATCTGAATTTCAGATCAAAACTTAGCACGAGGGTCCCCCTCTCTTTTTATCTCTTACTTTATTTAATTTTCGTGCTTTTCCCTCCAATTCCCTTATATCCTTAAGTCCCTCCCCTTTTTTCCCCTCCTATCCTATCCCATCCTAAAAAAAAAAAAAAAAAACTAAGAATTAACGATTCTAAAGGACATTTTGACTTAAAACAAAATTACAATAAAACTCCTTCTAACACCTTGTTATTAGGGTCAATATGTAATGCTTCAACTCTATAAATACTGTTTGAAAGGCTTTAGGAGTGTCCACTTTAGAGAGGTTTAACTTTTACTATATAAGAGTATTGGCTTCTTAATGATATAAGACAATAAGGCTCAAGTTTATCCGCTTTGAATTGGAGGGTTGCTTCTACACGTCATTTGGAAGCATTTCCGTCTTCGGCCCTATTTCTTAAACAGTGTAAACCTAGGATACCATATTGTTAGTTAGCTAGACACACACAAATGGATTTCATAAATGCATCTGACGTAGTTCTGTGTCCCATACACAGAACCGCGTCAGCTGCGTTTATGAAATCCATTTGTGTAAGTCTAGCTAACTAAAAATATGGTATCCTAGGTTTACACGGTTTAAGAAATCGGGCCTTTATCTCAAAAGAAATGAATACAGATGGTTGAACAATGAACAATGTAAAGTTTAACAGAATTTAGATATGTGAATTTTTTTTTAATGAAATGTTAGCCTAGATATCCATTTATATTTCCTTCGTTATTTTGGAGAAAATGAATGAAAGATATTAAATGGCCACTGTGTAGCAAGTAGAGATAACGACTCCCAGCACATTAAATAAGCCTGCAAATTTAGGTTAGGTTAGGTTATCTTTGGTTAGGTTAGGTTAGATTAATGCCCAACTTAGCCTAACAATATACGGATTTATTTAATGCACTGGTAGTCGTTATCTTTATTACTATCAGGTCTCAATAAAAGGATGGACACAGACAAGAGTATGGCTGAGGAATTAAGGCTATAGGCCATCATAGTACCTCATTATAGGATCGATCGTGGGTCTGTCAATTCCCAAGTAGAGTATTGCATGGCTATTGTAAGCGCTTGATTAAGCATAAAATTAATAAATCTGTAGCTATATTTTGTGGTGAAATATTGCTTACAAAACTTATTAGATCAACAGAGATAACGACTTGTTACAAGTACAATAAATAACCCTTTAAACTAATACGCTAAGTTAGGTTAGATTAGGTTAGTATGAGTTAGGTGAGGCATTAAGCTAAGATAATCTACAGCTAAATGAACCAAACCTAGCCTAACCATACAATTCATGGGGTCATTTAATGTACTGGGAGCAAGTCATAATCTCTACTTGATATAACTTACTCTGTGACTATATATATATATATATATATATATATATATATATATATATATATATATATATATATATATATATATATATATATATATATATATATATATATATATATATATATATATATATAAGAGGAAGTAGCATCACTATTGAATTTAGCAAACAAGCTTTAAATACTACACTTATGCTGGCTGTAGTTATAATTATAATAATCAATCCTGAGGCGAACTGGACAAGAGAACATTTCGGAAGAGAGTATCTTGAGACTAAGCGTACATCTATTTTATTATAAAAACTTATATCTGTCTCCAAGAACATCAGTTTTGAAACTGCATGAAAAATATTCATTTTCTATAAATTATGATACATTACAAAAAAGAAAGACTGATTAATCTTTGCCAGAATTGCGGTATATCAACATAATACATGCCTAGCCTAAAAGTTACGCCTCATGGATAAAATGTAAGTATTCACATCTAGAATATAAAGTAATAAACAAACTAGTTACTGGAGAGAAAGTCATATTTACTTAATGCCAGTCCAAAACCCGAAAAAAAAATGGAGAGAATTTGTGTCATGGAAAAGTATTTAACTGCATTAATAAAAAGAAAAGATGTGCCTAAATCAAACAATATTTCTAAGAGGCTACCGAGACTCTTTTATATAGGCAGAATAACATAATAATGCGGAAGTCTATGGAAGATCTCTATTGTATACTGATGGTATAATGTCTAATTAATCTGGCTTTGTATTGAAGAGCTACCTCCAAATGACCTAGGGCTAGTCAACTTTATATTCAAATTTTGTAGTTTAAGCCTAGAGCATAATTGATACTTTAAAACCCAAACCAAAAAACAACAGTAAAAAGATATAAATTTCATAGTCACTGTATTATAAAAAATAGGGAGCAAGTCAGTTAAACTCAATACCCGTCTCAAATCTTGATCAATGAAAAAGGTTGGCTTCGGGAAGGCCATCTTGTCATTAAACTTCTAAGCCAAATCCAGGAGACTAATGAGGCACAGCAACCTCGTATGATGTTGAGAATTATGAGAACTTTTAAGTGCTTATATCTGTTATATATAGAAAGCTGCTGCCGCAGCTCTTTGACAAAAGAAAACTGCTATACTGTTTATCTTAAGCAAAGCATCGTTTTGAGTATCAGTCTTCATTCGAATGGGGGTTAAGACAGATATGTTGGAGCTGAAGGAATATGCTGGATGCCCCTTTCTAATGCCCTAGAGTAGACTAGAACCTACTTTAATTCAGTCCTGACTCACGCGAACTATCACTAAGCTTCAGCGGCCGTTTACTGCAAGTGAAGACGTGATAGTTGCCCTATGATACTATGAAAATATGCAGAATATATCTCTAAGTTAAATATTTGCACTTGAGTATGTCAAGAAGTTAAGTAATGGCTAACTGTTTGATAGATATGAGTATAACAAGCGATTAACTAATAGATCGCATTTTGATATCTCCGTTATCACGAAAGTCTCGTAACCTAGCTTCAATTTGATTGGTCGAGGGAAGGTGGACCAAATATTTAGAAGAATTTGATTTGGTATATTGATGTTTGGGTCATTTGTACTTATGATATAGCCGCTGGGCTACAACACATATGCAGGAAAGCAAATTTGTTTCTAAAAGGTGCCTTTGACCAACACTAGACGGGCAAGACATCCTAACGATAGAACAGCAATCATTTCTTCTTTGAATATGACATCGGGATAAGCAAGTAAACTGCCCTCTTCGGGCCCGGGCATCAAGAAAATATAGTAAGACGAAACATTATTAGCTTAAGCAATTGAAAAATTGATGATCTCGCTCTGCTACAATGCTTAATTAAACAAAAACCTCCACTGCTACTGTTTTGACCGTTTTATATAAACCTGTTTTCTTCCGGCCTACTTTAAGCTACCTTTAAATATGTCACAGCCACAATTTGTTTAACTTTAAAACAAATCACTCTTCCAAAAGTATGAGTCCTGGGGCTTTGTTTTGTTAATGAAATACATAGTAGTTATTCTTACGTGCAAGTAATATTTTTTTAATCTGGCTGTATATGAAATTACAATATGAATCTTATGAAATAATAAAGTAAGGTTTAATTTATCATGCTTCACATTGACAAATAATGTTTATAATGCTTTGGCGAGTTAGATATAAGGATTGATTTCTCTTTGATGTATAACCATAAGGCTCAAAGTCATCTGCTTTGAATGGGAGGGTTGCGTCTACCTGTCATTTGGAAACATTTCCGTCTTAATCTCAATAGAAATGAATAAAGAATGACGAACAATGAACCGCGTAAACGTTAAGAGAATTTAGAAAAAACGTTGACAAAATATAACAAAACGTTAAGAGAACTTGCCAAATCTGTTGGATTATTTTGTATGGAAATATTAGCTTACGTATCATTTTGAATCGTTTCCTTCATAAGCTTACAGGAAGTGAATAAAAATGTAGAACAATGAAAAATATGAACGTTTTAAATGAGGTTAGTGAGTCTTCAGAATTATTTTGGATTGACATATAACCCATGGGATTTTTATATTTCTGTACAACATTAAGACTGCAACATATATAGGAGATGAATTGGCATTACTTTGGAGATAATAATTGAATTCATAAGGTCAAAAATACGTACTGCTATCAGAAAAAAAGAGAGAGATTCCCAGGCACTCAATACTGGAAAAAAAAAATCTTGGAACAGTTTTTCCTGACCCTAAATTTCATCTAGTTTCCTTCTGAATCTTCTGTTCATATTCAATAACAGTAGTTATGAAGTTGCAATGAATATAAAATATATATATATATATATATCTTTTTTATAAAATGTTTGATTACAAATGTAAATGGAAAGATTTATTCATTTTGAACAAAATTAATATACATATATTGGCCAGCATTGCAGTGTATATGCATATTTTGTGATTGCTTGTAGCTTTTAGACATATTCTAAAAAAAGAGGCATTATCAGTAAACTGTAATTAAAGCATGTGATACAGGTTAAACATTCCGTGGCCGGTACAAACGTCACTGGTAATAACTCACAGGTTAAGTAGGCTAGGTAAGGTTAGCTTAGGTAGATTGGGTTAGATTAGGTTAGATTAGATTTTTATTATTGTGCCTTTTTTCCTGTGCATTATTACCTGTGATGTTTTAAATGTGACTTCTTTAACCTGGATTCAAACACTCTACCCACTGTGTAAGATAATTAATCTCGGAACCAACTGCTACTCTCTCTCCTTCTCATGCTTAATTGCTCAGATAAAGAGAAACTGAAACAGTCATTTTGAGGAATTAAACGTGGCATCATTTGCGCGTGAGGTAGGCCCTATGTCAACTGAGTTAACGAAGAAGTAATAATAATAATAATAATAATAATAATAATAATAATAATAATAATAATAATAATAATAATAATAATAATAATAATAATATTAATAATAATAATAATAATAATAATAATAATAATAATAATAATAATAATAATAATAATAATAATAATAATAATAATAATAATAATAATAATAATAATAACAATAAAAATAATGATATTAATAACTATGATAATAATAATAATAATAATAATAATAATAATAATAATAATAATAATAATAATAATAATAATAATAATAATAATAATAATAATAATAATAATAATAACAATAATAATAATAATAATAATAATAATAATAATAATAATAATAATAATAATAATAATAATAATAATAATAATAATAATAATAATAATAATAATAATAATAATAATAATAATAATCTATCTATTTGCCTTGGCTGTGTCCCCCAATTGGGTGGTAGAAGCATCAAAAAAATAAAAAATAAGGGGATTACTTTGAAATATGAGCAATGAAGAGGGAGCTAGCGACCGTTCAGATGGCACTGCTGGAGTGCCACAGCACATCCTCACGGCTCTTTCACAACCCGTGGCGCTTCATAAATGCCAACTCCCCTGCTGCCCCTACCAAAGGGCTACCTGTGTAAGATGCAGCCCCGTGGTAACAGCAGATGCCCATCAGAGCTGCGTCACAATCGCTCGCCACTCATTCGTATTCCTAGCACGCTCGCTTGCTTCCCTTACATCCATCCTCCTATCATTCAGGGCTCTCCTTACTTCATCCATCCACCCAAACCTAGGCCTCCCTTTAGCATTTCTCCCATCAACTCTCGCATTCATCACCTTTTTCAGCAGTCTTTCATCATCCATCGTTTCCAAATGGCCAAACCATCTCAGAACATTCATATCTGCACTGGCTGCAAATTCTCTCCTCACACCAGTTCTTGCCCTCACCACTCCATTCCTTACCCTATCCAACCGAGATGCACCATTCATACTCCTCAGGCATTTCATCTCAAACACATTTAGTTTCCGTCTCTCACTTACTTTCATACCCCATAACTCTGATCCATACATCACAGCAGGCACAACCACTTTCTCATACAAAACTTTCTTAACATTCATTTCCAACCCTCTATTCTTCATCACTCCTTTCAATACACCCAACACTTTACATCCTTCATTCACTCTGTGACACACATCTGCTTCCACTCCACCAATTGCAGCTATAAACGAGCCTAAATACTTACGCTGATCAACTTCCCCAAGTGTCTCTCTATTCAACATAACATTCAATCCAGCACCATCCTCATTTCTTGTACACCTCATAACCTATTTCAACATTCACTCGCAACTTCCTTCTCTCACACACCATTCCAAATTCTGACACTAACTGACACAGCTTCTCCTCTCAATCTGCCACTACCACAGTATCATCTGCAAACAGCAACTGATTCAGTTCCCACTCATTATCATCCCCATCTTCCATTGTCAAACCTCGACCACGCACTTGCTCATTCACCTCTCTTACGACTCCATTAATATACAAATAATAATAATAATAATAATAATAATAATAATAATAATAATAATAATAATAATAATAATAATAATAATAATAATAATAATAATAATAATAATAATAATAATAATAATAATAATTATAATTATAATTATAATTATAATTAAAATTATAATTATAATCATAATCATAATCATAATCATGATAATTACAATGATAATGATGATAATAATAATGATAATAATAATAATAATAATAATAATAATAATGATAATAATAATAATAATAATAATAATAATAATAATAATAATAATAATAATAATAATAATAAAAATAATAATAATAATAATAATAATAATAATAATAATAATAATGATAATAATAATAATAATAATAATAATAATAATAATAATAATAATAATAATAATAATAATAACAATAATAATAATAATAATAATAATAATAATAATAATAATAATAATAATAATAATAATAATAATAATAATAATAACAATAATAATAATAATAAAAATTATAGTGATAATGATAATGATAATGATGATAATAACAACAACAACAATAATAATAATAATAATAATAATAATAATAATAATAATAATAATAATAATAATAATAACAATAATAATGCTAATGATAATAATAATAATAATAATAATAATAATAATAATAATAATAATAATAATAATAATAATAATAATAATAATAATAATAATAATAATAATAATAATAATAATAATAATAATAATAGTAATAATAATAATAATAATAATAATAATAATAATAATAATAATAATAATAATAATAACAATAATAATATTAATAATAATAATAATAATAATAATAATAATAATAATAATAATAATAATAATAATAATAATAATAATAATAATAAAATAATAATAATAATAATAATAATAATAATAATAATAATAATAATAATAATAATAATAATAATAATAATAATAATAATAATAATAATAATAATAATGATAATAATGATAATATTGACAACAACAATAATAATAATAATAATAATGATAATAGTGCACTTAATATTATTATAATAATACTGGAAAATATTGTCTACCTTGCATCAGTAGTAAATGTTACGCCCCCTTGGCGTTGGACGAGTCAATTTTATGAGATAAAAACAGGGCTTTAGTCGAGTCCATTTTATAGGACTGTCCAGGACAGTTCGATGTTAAGTCTTCCTTCAGTTACGGTTATTAGTTAAGCCTACATCAACACTGAATATTCTTGGATATTCATTACACACCTCTTATTATCCCTTCACATCTGACAAGTCATTACACTCTCCATCTCTGTTACTTTTTTCTTAATGTATTCTTCGTGCCCAGGCTCAGTGGGGGCTGTTTTATTTTATTTTATTTTTTGGCCCGTCCTGGTGTCACAATCATAAAAGAAAAAAAAATATGGGTGAAGAGTGTAACTTTAAAAATAGCATAATTTCTAAAAGCATAGCATTTTATGGTCATTTTCTAGAGTTGCAGAATAGTGTTTTCTGTGTATTGACAATCTACGAAAATTCATTTTGCAGTATTCATGTAAATTGCGAAAAGTCTCCAGACTATGATAGGAGATTTGCAGTAGATAACTTGTTAAAATATCTTTTGCTTGGGATATCACTCTAAAAGAGTACAAAATCTTTATTCAATATCATAGTTTTTATCATGTGCAAATATGGCAATGGTTTTGAAAAGAAACAACGTAAGATATCAAGAAATTAAATAATGAATGGTAGCTTTATTCCATTGAAAATAGGAAAGGTCAGGTCTCATTAGGCCAAAGGAACTCCAGCATTACAGAACACCTCCCTGGAGAATATCCTACATGATGTCGAGAAAATAAAGGATTCTCGGGAGATCTGGTGTAATACAAAATCATTCCAAGTAACTGTTATAACTGAGTTCAAATGGTAATATAGAATACTGTTCCCTATGATATAAATGTTATGTAAAGACAATTCTTTTTCTAAATATTTCATGATTGAATCCCATTTCAAAAATAAACTATCACTTAATTCTTACTTGTTAGGGAGGGATAAATCAAATGTATAATATGTTTCACTGAATGGAGTGAATAAAATGAATTATTGGAGTTACAGAAACAGCAAACGTCTGAAGAGATGATGAGATGCATATAAAAGACATGTGCAATATATTCTAATATAAAATATACGTTTGTGTAATAGACACTTAATGAGCGCTTGACATATTCATGACTTCTATACATCTCTGGCTTACGAATGACCCCTCCCTCCAACTATGCTGATTGGTCGAGGTATATTTGGTATGCAAATCTAATTGGCTGATGAAACGTGGAGTGGGAGCACACGTTGTAAACAACTACACACACATTTTGCTTCCAGTATAACTGGAAGCGAAATGCAATCACTTGAAATACATAAAATGAAAAGGTACATGACGATGGCTTTGTTGGTGTGTATTATTTAAACTGGCTCTTTGATATGCGTAAACATTCGTTAGAATTACAAATTAGGGAACGAGAGGGAGACATGAGAGAGACCATAAAGAGATAGTGTCAAAGTCAAGGGGAGAAACTACTGACACGTTATGTTTTGATAAATGCTGTCTCTTTTTCTGTCTCCTGATAATGCTTGCATTTATAATGAATCTTGTCCAACGGGTAAATAAGGATTATCAATTTCTATTTATTGAATATACATACATGTATACACATGCACACACACAAATATAAAGTGATGCCCATTCCAGTGCTCAAACCCTCAGTAAATGTTCCTGTTCATTGGCTTATATAATCACACTTGCTGTTAACATGAAGTTCCAGACTTTTTTCTGATTCTAGTTCCTAACTTTGCTAGTTATGTGTATGGGATTATTATTATTATTATTATTATTATTATTATTATTATTATTATTATTTTTATTATTATTATTATTATTATTATTATTATTATTATTATTATTATTATTATTATTATTATTATTATTATTATTATTATTATTATTATTATTATTATTATAATTATTATTATTATTATTAATAATAATATTATTTTTATTATTATTATTATTATTATTATTATTATTATTATTATTATTATTAATATTATTATAATTATTATCATAATTATTAAGACCCTCATACTCCATGCAGAGAGCTTGAAATCAGCATAATATATGAAAAATATAAATATAATACAAACAATAGAGACTGTCCGTAGCATTTTCAATGCCGACCTCCCCCTTACCCTATCCCTGACCAACCCACCCCTTACTGCCTGCTATCTGAGAAGCACACATTTATTTTAGGAATTAAAAGAGGCGAGTTCTCTGTTATTGCTTAATCTGCCATAAACTGAACCCTTTGCTTGGGGGTGAAGATAAATTTCTCATGCAGTCATGGAAATCAAAGATTCACGTTTATGTGAACATATGTAAGTATGCATATGTGCATACATACCTATATATATATATATATATATATATATATATATATATATATATATATATATATATATATATATATATATATATATATATATATATATATATATATGTATATGTATATATATATATATATATATATATATATATATATATATATATATATATATATATATATATATATATATATATATATATATATATATATATATACATATATATATATATATATATATATATATATATATATATATATATATATATATATATATATATATATATATATATATATATATATGTCGTGGGGCTTATCCCACCATTTGACACCAATGTCGTGTGGACATTATTCCGCCGATTGTCACCAATGTCGTGGGGCTATCATCCCGCTAGTTTTCACCAAATGTCATGGGGTTTTCATCCCACTAGTTTTCACCAATTGTCGTGGTGTTATTCTCTCTTGGTAGCATGTTTGGTGATAACAGATAAGCATCTTCTTTATGTGTTTATTTCTAGATTAACAATTAATTCCTCAGAACTCCAATTCCTACAGTTCCTGTCATGATTGATTCCAGATTCCCGCCCCCAAGGGGGAGACTGCTGAGCTGTGGACGTGACGTCTGCCCCTGGCAAGGTCTGAACTCTGACTAACTGGGCTCTGTTGCTACTCGTGGTGGTCGGTGGGTATCGAGTGCACCACTGCCACCCGGCACTTATAGACATCTATGAAATGCCTTGTGAGGCTATAGGCATCTATAACATGCCTTACTACACTCCCCACCACCAAACTGAAATATCTCCCACATTTCTGATTGAGCATAACTACTTCTATGAGAGCCTTATAATTTTCTAACTCATTATTTTACAAAAACGGGGCAGAACTAGCTAAGAAACTGACTACAATCTCATACAATTATCTAAACAGATTACAGTAATATCAGAATTACTATGCAAAAAGCTGACATAGAAAAATCCATTCTTTATAATAAGCATTGTAATTAAAATAAAAAAATATGAATTAAGTATTCACATTTGCAATATACAGCTAGCAAGCATTGGCAAATTACTTAAGAACAAAGCTACTTAAGCTATTTCATTAATCAAACAAAACATTTGTTTTGGTGTGAAAAGTTAAAAGCATTCACAATTACAATATGTAATTACTATTCAAGGACAAGCTGATAGAACATTCACAATTACAATATGCAATTACTATTCAAGGACAAACTGATTGGTAAACTCACTGAACATAATATAAAACACGTTCTTCTATGATCTTTCTTCACAAAGATCTGCATACCACCCCTCAACCCAAGAGCTAAATGAGGATTGGATTCTTCTGCGAACTCAATGAACACAAAGAGTAAATCATGATTCAATACAATGATGATATTTAAGCAGAAAACAACTTATTATGATTTTTCAAATTGTACAATTTATCAATGACACTTATTTTAATAAACTTGCAACTAAGGGAGGCTGAGTTTTTTCGTTTAAAATTATCTTAAAGCTAAAAAAAAAATCAAGTATTGTCTTTGCACATCGTGGTCAAAGACGGTGGGGACATTTTCTTTCCCATTTTTTTCAGTTCTAATATGTGGGGGAACATACTTTGTAATTTAACTAATAAGGGATTTTCCATACCCTTTCTTTATCTTTTCACTAAAGTTATGATATGTATGGGGATTCTTTCTTTCCCATTTTTCATTTTTCATTTTTGGGGGGATTTTCATTTCCCCAGCCTCCCCAAGGATTATCATTGCATAGGACTTGCAATCTCATTCTAATTTCCCTGGACCTCCGGCTAACCACTTTGAGGTAGGCCCGGGTTTGTACACGTACCACGAATCCTCTTCTGATCTGGAGAGTGGCAAGACAAAAGGGAGGGCGTCAATGCATCAACCGGATCAGCCGGCACCCCTCCCGCCCGCATTCGTGCGACTTTTGAGTTGGCCCTAGACTCTGACCATCTCTCATGCTCCTCCTCAAATAAGGCGGATCTCACTTCAATAGCTGAAAAATACGATCATACTGAAGTAGATTCCAAGGCCGGAAATTAGAGCCTAATGTAGCTAATACAAATGCAGAAAGAATACATATGACCTCTGCACACAAACAAAGGCCTTTTGTCTGCATCCAGAGGGTATACTTCGCCTCCCTGCATCTGCAGGCGATTGCAGGCTCTCCCATGGGTAAAAGGGACTGGTCTGTGAAAATCAAATTTGAAAATTACAGGTCGGGGCTGCCTGGAAATAGGGTGGTAATGGAAAGTATGTGTCTACACCATTAGATTATTATTCCAAGATACTTGGGACTTAGCTGAGTAACTGATACATAACATTACTCTACTATAGATATCAAATAGAACAGTCATTAAAGGCTGAGAACAGCCACTAAAGAAATACTCTTATTAGCAGTGACTACAGTAACATCAAGCATGAATTCAAGATAAAAGATAGAAATCATTTGGTTACTGTTGATAGCATTTACTAAAATAACAATAATGCAAAAGGCCATGGAGTGATAGCAACAATAACAGCCAACATAATAATAACAATACTAATACACAGGAACAGCAGCGCATATGCAATTGAGACTAGCATTTCGAAGTAAGAACAGAGTCTTACACTCATACTTCACAACGATGCTCTTTCTAACACTGTCTCCTTTGGCTATTCGAATTCCTGCAGTCATAATATGTATATATATATATATATATATATATATATATATATATATATATATATATATATATATATATATATATATGTGTGTGTGTGTGTGTGTGTGTGTGTGTGTGTGTGTGTGTGTGTGTGTGTGTGTGTGTGTGTGTGTGTGTGTGTGTGTGTGTAGGATATACGATGGGATTATCTTCAGACCTCAGGTCAGGTGGACGGTCATT
>JAXCGZ010019568.1:37500-42500 GCA_037179515.1 Halocaridina rubra
TGGCAGAGATACTGCCGGGAAGTTCCTCGGGTTTATGGTATTTAATCAACGTATTATCTGCCCAGAGTAAATTACACATTCCTCAATATCTAGATATGGAGGGATCTATTACCTAGCTTTGTTGTAGTGGTGCGCAACCTGAGGTCCTCGGGGATCTTTTAAAGGCGGAATTATTTAGGAGTATGTACATGTATATATGAATATTGGGAATACTTGAAAAGTCACTGTAGTGTGAATGAGTCTATGTTGAATTAAATGAAATAAATTCACTTTAAGTATTTCGTATTTTCAGTCTCTCGCACTTCACAGAGCTCAGTCTTTTTGGTATATTTCAAAAAAATTGGTGTCATGCATTAATAATGAAACACGAGAAGCTAAAATAAAAATGTGGTCTCATATTCTCTTGCAAAAGTTATCCGATATTTAGAGCCTCAGACAAAAAATGAAATTATAAAGATACTTAAAAATATAGAAGAAAAACTGGCCATGCTGCTCAGAATTCGCTAATTATCTGCGTGTCGTTAAATCTTAAATTGACGGGAGGAAACTTTGAATGAGCTCATGAATTGAGGTTTTCAAACTAGTTATAAAACTCGTTTGAGGTCACAAGCTTTTAAAAGTTTAAGACTTGCCATGAATTCGCTTCTAATTGACAATCCCAACTTTTCTAAGAGTCTGCCAAAAGCTCAGGACGTGGAAATATGGAAAATAAACACGCACTTAGATTTCTGGCACTGTCCTATTATGCCAGTATATTTCGGGTGGGTTGAAGCCAGGCACTGTGACGAATATTGAAGTTTCATTTTCTTCCCATGTACTTTAAACCTAGGGCATTGCTCATTTATCTCTCTCTCTCTCTCTCTCTCTCTCTCTCTCTCTCTCTCTCTCTCTCTCTCTCTCTCTCTCTCTCTCTCTCTCTCTCTCTCTCTCTCTCTCTCTCTCTCTCTCAACACGCATACATCCATCCACCCATCCATCCATGCATAATGCATAATAAATACATACATACATACATACGAGCATACATGCATGCATTCATACATGCATGCATGCATGCACACACACACACGCACACACACACACACACACGCACGCACGCACGCACGCACGCTACGCACACGCGCACACACACACACACACACGCACACACACACATACATACATAGATACATACATCCATCCATCCATCCATGCATGCATACATACATACATACATACATACATACATACATACATACATACATACATACATACAGACAGACAGACAGACAGACAGACAGACAGACAGACAGACAGACAGACAGACAGACATACATACATACATACATGCATACATACATACATACATACATACATACATGCATACAAAAGCCACAAACCCCTACTAAGGGGTGGATGAGTCAAAGCAAAAAAGGAAATTGAATCTTAGTGGGATGAAAATACAAAAGGACGGTGATTCCCAGTCCCCTTACTATGACCAATTAGTCGATATTTACAACACGTAGAGGAACATGGATGAGGTATTTTCCCCCTTCTCAGGAGAGGTTGCTCACTTAGAGGTAGTAAATACTTGAGCTAACGGGGATAATGAATATTAGCATTACTCATGGGTGGCTAACCTAAGAGACAATATATATATATATATATATATATATATATATATATATATATATATATATATATATATATATATATATATATATATGCATCCATCCATCCATTCATCCATCCAAATACATACATACATACATACATACATACATACATACATACATACATACATACACACACACACACACACACACACACACACACACACACACATGCACGCACACACGCACACACGCACACACGCACGCACGCACGCACGCACGCACGCACGCAAGCACACACACACACACACACACACATACATACATACATACATACATACATACATACATATATATATATATATATATATATATATATATATATATATATATATATATATATATATATATATATATATATATATATATATATATACATCTATACATCTATACATCTATATATATATATATATATATATATATATATATATATATATATATATATATATATATATATATATATATATATATATATATATATCAAATTTTTTTCCAAAACTTATGTAACCCAGCCACTGGGATGGAACATACAGTCCAATTTAGTATTGGTTCCTTGCTCGAATAAATGTGGAGGGTTAGTAACTAAATGGGCATCCGAACTGCAAACCGAAGCCAGAACTAATGAGGGAAAGAGAGCTTCAAGAAATACTGACCGCCCATAGAATTATTTGAAGATACATAAAGAATTAAGAAAATATAACAAGTTCCTTATGTTTGTGTCAGTGTTTATCTTATGGTCGTGCAAAGTTAATTGCAGTGAAAAAAGATAGAAAAAATATAAATGCTAAGTCGTACTTTTCAGTTGATGTTCACAACTTTTTCATAATTTCTTACAGGAGACAGGCAATAATTATAACCAGTGGAATCATCATTGGTCATACTTTTCATAGCTGGATCTACACGACAATATCAAATGGAATCGAAAGCTACAAATGGCTCATTAAATTTACATCATTGCTTACTCATAGAAAATGCATTCTTAACCTATGGAAATCATGTTTTAATGATGGAATTCATAGCTTTTAAATCATTTCCTATATTTATTCTAATATCCTTTACAGGCAGTGAAACCTTATACCATAGGGAATAGTTAATGAAAGTTTTAACGTTCTATGCTTTGTGACATTATTAAGATGAAAAATGTTCAACCGATTTTTCTAAAACTTATTTAAAGTTCATAAGCAAGCACTGACTGATTATACTCAGTAAACATGAATATTTACACATGCTTAAAGTTCACACGTAAGCAATGACTGATTATATTTACCGTACATGATTAATGGTAAAAATACAATGGTAATAAAACTTTTATGAAAATGGTATCGGTTAGAAACAACAGTTTTTTTTTTTTAATTCAAGGACACAATATGTTGACAGTATTCGGGGACCGCAGTAGTACAGTGGTTAGAAGCACCTGACTAAGGAAATGACAACCCTGTATTCGTGACCACTGCAAGACATTAGGAAAGGCATCTAGCCTTAATTCCTCAGCTCCAAGAAAATGGCAAATAACTTTTATAGACAGTTTCCAGCCATCAAACACAGGTAATGGACCAGTTTTCACGACCAATGTTCATGAAACTTGATGTAAAATTTTCTTTCCCTATGAAGAGGGAAAATTTTCCATCAATATAGTAATAATTTGAGTTAAAGATTGTTTTCCTTTTTTATGGACGCTTGCCCTTCTCGTTCCTGGACTCATGACTCAGCTGGTTCCTCAAGTGTTCTGCCATAGTTACTTTTGCTTTTTTTATTATTAATATGCTTTCAATTTCTAGAAAACGACAGACCCGAAACTTCAGGTCAAGCATATGCACTTTCTTAAAGTCACGATGTAATTGGTTCCACATATGTCTTATCTTTTCTGCTTCAGTAATTTTTATGTCTGTCGCAGAAGCAGGCTCTAGGAGACGACTGTCTCCACAACTGTCTCTTGCTCGTTCTCAGCGTGACTAAGTGAAAGAAAGATTAACTTTTTTAACATTGCAGCCTTATATCAAAGACTTGGTCCATATTAACCTAGAGCACTGCTCTTCATATTCCTCGTCTATTTTTGTTTTCACTCTCTCGTCATAATGAGTGCAGACAAGGTTGGCTTGGCCTCCTTTGATGAGTAATTCAATATTCGTTGGAATTATCAGCTCTCAGATTTCACGCTGTTGCAACGCATTTGATAGTTATTAAGTCCATGCAAGACTTTTTTGGTGAAGTTTTACGTAACCTGATAAAGGTTTGGCAACCAGCGAATGTAATTTCTCTGATCAATACTAATTATAAATGTATTAGGGTTTCCTCTGTCCACTAGCAGGGATGCACCATCTCACCTCGGTGCCTTTCCCAAGCCCTGATCAATAGAGAGAGTTGGCAGCTAGGAAAGACAACTACCCCAAGAGCATTGAGACGAAAATCTAACAAACAAACAAATAAACCACTAGTTGATATCAAGCTATTGATAAACAACGACCACATGGAGTAGCTTTTGATGCTGATAAAAAGAACATAGATTATTCCCCAGCCACAGGAGAACAAAGCAGCTCAACTCGAAGCCGGTCCCGGGCCGCGATCTACGATGACATGCGATTGTAAAACTTGAAGCCAAAACCACCCCATAGTTTCCAACAGGCTAGTGAGAAAAGGCGTACCCATTTGAACTTTGGAAGATCTGCTAATAAAAAAAAATGAAGATTTTGTGTGTATTTGCACTGCTGGCGAGTGCACAAACCATCTAAACTCGAGCAGGTTCTGGAAGAAAATATAAGACTATGACCCAAAACCAGTCACTAATCCCCAACAGACTAGTGAAAAATAACGATATCAAATGAATATAAGAAATATTGCCTATAAAGCAATGATAAAGTGACTCTTCAATAGTAAGGCAACAGTGATGAAAATTACATAATATAATATCACTAATTTCTTCATATATCTCCAGCTTATGACCAATATTAAAGTTAATATCCTAAAATATGAAGGTATGTTCTAGCTGGTACACATTTTCATACTTTTCACCCAAATCCTTCCCATCCTATTCCCCCTCTTCTGGTGATGACACCCTGAATAAGACTGAGAGAGTTCACTCGAAACCGTCACCAATTCCCTCCCCCTCCCCCGTTCTATCCCATTTATTCATCCAGCTGTGATACACACTGTGAAATCAAAGATTAACAGGGTTTGGGACCGGCATCAAATTGATCTGGCTAAATCCCCACATTGCTGGATTATTATGAGGACTGGATTGTTCTTGAAAACATGATTAAGGTTATGTATATATTTCGTTTCAAAATTATACCAAAGTAATTAAAGTAATTAAAGTAATTACAGTAATTAAAGTAATTAAAAATATTATAT
>JAXCGZ010019569.1:0-7500 GCA_037179515.1 Halocaridina rubra
ACTCTCCTTCTCAAGGGAGCATCTGAATTGGGCACCAAAATTTAGTGAAATTTAATGCCTTTAAGACAAAGTTGCCTATGTCTTTATCTTCTTCTTTTCATCTGGATAGCCCAACAAAATTCAATTAATATATCAGGAAGCCAGTTAGCTTCTAGCTTGTTTCGGGGGATTCACATAATCCAGATTTCTAAGTCTTCATCCAAAAAATTGGGGGTTTTGTTTCGTTTTCGTCATTAGTTACTTTAAATCCATAAAGGTCTTATCCGTCCCAGTTTGGGATATTGTTCGCACATCTGGGGTACTTCTTCATATACTTATCTCCTTGATAGGGTAGAATCTAAAGCAATCAGCCTCAACAATGACTCTTTCCTTTCTTCTAAACTTGATTCACTTCTCTTCGCCGCAAGGTATCATCCCTTTCTCTTTTCTGTCGCTATTACTTCCATCACTGCTCTGATGAGTAGGGAAGTTGCATCTCTCCCCCACTACCGAGGCCATGCAGCAATCGCCAAACGGTCTCGTCTCATAGTCACTGTGTGGAAATTTGAAGCTTGGGGTTTGGTCGGTGCTGCGACTGCTTCGTCCCATCCTCCTCCAGACTTAGGAGCTCTCATTCTCCTTCCATCTCTCCTAAATCTTATAACCCATCTTTCTCCAAAATGCGGATCTATCGTCATCTCAGGGCATAATTTTGCCATATTCATAGGTCTTCATTACTTTTCATTTTCTTTCAGCCTGTCATTTTTCTATAGCGTATCATCATCTTTTTTCCGTCTTGTCCTTAAACTGCTATTTCTTCTTCATCAATCTTTTCTAGGTGCCTGTGCTTATTGTTAGCAATTTCCTTGCCTGTCCCGGTGTCACACTCATAAAATAAAGAGTCAGCGACGAAAAATCATTTATATTTCTCCATTTATTAAATTTAATCGGTCTCTAATAACATATTTTTTATTAAAGTTTTATAGTTCACCTAGTTTGCATATCCATTAATATAACCTTTAATTTTATTTTCATTTTTTTAACATTCCTAGATTTGTGGATATAAAAGAAAGCAGTTAATGTTCAATTAACTTGTATTATTAGTAAGAAATGTTTATATTATGAGAATTAAGACTGGCAATACAAAGCTTTTTAACTAATCTCATTTTAAGATTTCTACAATTTTTTTGGCATTATAAACCCTAAATTCAGTTTTATATCAATATTATTTTGCCTTTTTCTTATTTTTGTCATTGACGCAAGAAAATACACATTATGAGCAATATTTGTTCAAGCACTATGACCGATTAATATTTACAGCGTCTTCATTAATAATTATATGCGAAGAATACTGAAATTTAGTCTTCATTTCTTCCTTCCTCGAAGTATGAATGTATGCAGTTTTATATAACAAATATTTTTGAAAATTTTGATCACAAACATTTTTTCCAAACTTTCTTTGAGTAAGTTATGAGATGAAGAACACCACATTTTTTTTTTACAGTCTATTCATATATTTTTGCTTTTTTTTTTGCGAGGTTATTATTGCGCTTGCTCCTCACTTTTCGGAATTTTCTCGAGTTAGGAAAACCAGCAAAAGATGGTGAAGATCTACTGGGAAATCATGAGAGAAAAAAAGTGTCTCAGTCTAAAAATGTTGAAAATGAGTTTATTGCATACCGTACTAGGTTTTCGAGGTGTGCGTAGTCACGAATTCTTCTTCTTACACTTATCTACTTGATAGGGTTGAATCTAAGGTAATCACATTCATTAATGTCCCTTCTCTTACTTTTAATCTACAGTCTCTTTCTCTTCGTCGATAAGAATCATTTTTTCCTCATTTTAATCGCTACTACTTCCATCGTTGCTGTGATGAGTTGGCAAGTTGCAGCTCTCCCCAACTGCTGAGGCCGCATAAAACTCACCAAGCTGCCTCGTCTCACAGGTACTGTGTGGAGATTTATAGTTCTCGGATTATTCGGTACAGCGACTGCTTCTTCCCATCTACCTCCAAACTCTGGAACTCTCTTACTGTTTCGGTCTTTTCTAATTCTGATACCCAATCTTCCTTTAAAAACGGATCTATCGTTATCTCAGAGCAAAATCCTGCAATGTCTCGAGGTCCAGAGTACTTCGCCTATTCATTTAGTCTGTCCTTTTCCAGTTGTGTATCATTACTTCATCTCTTCCTTGTCCTTAACCTTCTTATGTTTTCTTCTTACTCAGGAATTTATTGATTAGGGCAATTTTCTTGCCTGTCCCGGTGTCACTCTCATATATATATATATATATATATATATATATATATATATATATATATATATATATATATATATATATATATATATATATATATATATATATATATATATATATATATATATATATATATATATGTATATGTATGTATGTATGTGTGTGTATGTATGTGTGTGCGTGTGCAACTGTATGTGTGTGTGAATGCTTAACTTGGTGTAATTTTTATTTTACTCTAACAATATCGTACCTTTCCTTGAAGCTGTGAATGGATGTGTATGTGTGTGTCTGTGTAAGTGTGGATGAGGGCTTTCTTACCTAAGTATGTTCACGGAAAGCAACCATGTGCTCATAACTACGTTATCTTTGCCATTTTTTTTTTATTTTTGCACACAAGCACTTATCATGTCTTCCTTAAAACTGTAAATGCCTTTAGCACATCCCGTTTCTTCGATTAGCGAGTTTCAATCATCAAATACTCATACGCTAAAAGGTACTTCCTTACGTCCTGCAAAAATACTTTCCTGTGAGTCTTCATCCGTGACCTCTCTTTCTAGAACCACCCATATTAAAGTATCTCTTCCTATTCACTTTATCAAAGCTATGGAGGAATTTAACTATCTTTACCATACTCTCCTTCTAACTTTGTTTCGATTGGTTCAAGTATAACTCCTTCAGCCTTTCCTCATAACTGAGATTACGAATATCTGTCACCAGTTTCGTTGCCTGTCTATAAATGCTCTGAATTTTGCCTTTTCAAGTTCTTTATCCATATAACTGTAGACCACACTTATGTTAGCTAGAACAGCATGTGCTGCATTTATTATGCCTTTTATATGCATTTCTGGAAACAAATATGCCTATACTTTCACCCACAGATGTCTTTCGTTCACAGATTCTTGAAGTTCTCCTTCTGTTACTGAATACCCAATTATAGTCGTTCCTGCACTCTTTGGTCTTTATGAATATTGCTAACACTATTTTCGGTTTTTATTCTCATCACAATCTTTTCATTACCTTCTAAAGATCTCTATCTCTATTTTCTCTCTTTCTTATTCTCTTCATACTCTTTGCATTATCTGAAAACAATTTTGAAAATGTATATACAGACTCCGGCAGCTCATTTGCATATATAGGAAACATAAGTGGCTCTTAAGCAGATCCCTCAATGTGTGTGTATGCATGTGTGTATGTCTGTGTGTGCATACAGTCGACAGGGTGCTTAATGATTTTTTCCTGGTGTTGATCGCTTCTGTTTAGAATTAACTTTTCAGATTATAAGCATGTACAAATTCTTGCTGATAAATATAGGAGAAATAAAAATAGTATTTCTCAAATTGATTTCTTACTTTTGGGATAGCATGACTCTCCAGCATCAAACAAGGGGAAAGTTTGAAAGTCTTACAAAAATAATTACCAAGACCGGCAGACATTTAGATGAAAAAGTGTGTGTGTGTGTGTGTGTGTGAGAGAGAGAGAGAGAGAGAGAGAGAGAGAGAGAGAGAGAGAGAGAGAGAGAGAGAGAGAGAGAGAGAGAGAGAGAGAGAGAGAGAGAGAGAGAGAGAGAGAGAGAGAGTATAGAAAAATGCTTTTCATTTTTTATTTATTTTATCTTGATGTCAGTTAATAATTTCGATATCTCTTTTAGTTCTAAGCTGTTACAATATTCTTCCACAATGTGTAAATATTCATCATTGCACAAAAAATGCATTTGTTATTGTAAAAAGATGAAGCAGAGAAAAGCCATGCCAGCGAAATTTTGGTATAAAAATTGTTTTTATGATTATGGTACTCTTTACATGCCAAATTGAGAAAAATGTTCATTTTTTATGACCTTGGTCTTTTCTATTAAGCTTATGCATCATGTTTTCTCTGGGGAGTGTATTTGGCCCGATTTCTTAAACAGTGTAAACCTAGGATACCATATTGTTAGTTAGCTAGACACACACAAATGGATTTCATAAACGCATCTGACGCGGTTCTGTGTTTGGCTAGGATCCCGTATAGGATCCTAACAATACACAGAATCGTGTCAGATGCGTTTATGAAATCTATTTGTGTGTGTCTAGCTAACTAACAATATGGTATCCTAGGTTTACTCTGTTTAAGAAATTGGGCCTTTTACAACTAGTTAACCTTTTAATAATTGGTTCGTAAAGTTGTAAAGTGTGTTCAAGTCACTAGATAGGATGAAGCTTTAGTACACAGATATATACTGTGTTTTTCATACTTTGTGCGTATTTTTTTTTTGACATGTGTTTTAGTTCCTTAGTTTCTAAATACTATTACTACAAAACTTTATGACCTTATATCTGTAAATGGTTTGTGTAAAAGAGTGGAAAAAGTGGAAATTAAATATATCGAGAAAGACAAATCCTCAAAAATGGTAATTACACAACAACTGCTTGCATTTTGTAAAGTGTACAAAATATCCTTGCCTAAGTAACCACTTATCCTAAGTACTACATTCGGTAATTAATTATGCAATTCAAGGCTTTATTATTTTCCTGCTGAAAAAAAAGACTGAAATCATCTCGAAAAAAATATATCGGCAAGTTGAACATCATAAGAAAGGAAATCCTGATTATTATGCAATATGTTCATGATTACGAAAGCACACGTTTCATGCAGAAGTTGCAATAATTGTTGAAATTTGAGGTTATTATGATTCCATGCAAATACTTGCTCTTGTGAGTAAAACTTTTTCGGAGTTGGTTTCAGACAGGATATTTTCATGCAGTAAATTGTAGATGTGTTGTCAGGGTATATTTCAGTAATATATATATATATATATATATATATATATATATATATATATATATATATATATATATATATATATATATATATATATATATATATGTATATATATATGTATATATATATGTATATATATATATATATATATATATATATATATATATATATATGTATATATATATATATATATATATATATATATATATATATATATATATATATATATATATATATATATATATATATATATATATATATATATATATGTATATATGTATATATATATATATATATATATATATATATATATATATATATATATATATATATATATATATATATATATATATATATATATATATATATATATATATATATATATATATATATATATATATATATATATATATATATATATATATATATATATATATATATATATATATATATATATATATATATATATATATATATATATATATATATATATATATATATATATATATATATATATATATATATATATATATATATATATATATATATATATATATATATATATATATATATATATATATATATATATATATATATATATATATATATATATATATATATATATATATATATATATATATATATGTATATATATGTATATATATGTATATATATGTATATATATGTATATATATGTATATATATATATATATATATATATATATATATATATATATATATATATATATATATATATATATATATATATATATATATATATATATATATATATATATATATATATATATATATATATATATATATATATATATATATATATATATATATATATATATATATATATATATATATATATATATATATATATATATATATATATATATATATATATATAAACTTTGCGATTTTTATAGAACCTTGCATCATTGTGTGATTTTAATTTTCATTTACCTAAAGTTTTCCCACAAGACCATGGAAACAAAGAACAAGAAAAAGTATTCTTTTTACTGACGAGAGGCTTATTTAACGTCAATTAGTTCCGTATATTTCATAAATCCAATAATGATCAAGTCACCCATAGCTGTTAAGTATATATTATGTAACAATTGAATGTTCTTGTATTACATCAATTTCCTTTGGCTCTGTATTTGCCATTCGGTATCTTCTTGCATATTTAGGACTTGGTAATATATACATATTGAAAACAATTACATGTACATTTGAAGATAATAGTAGTATATATTTTTCAAATGAGGTAGATACAGAAAAAAGTAAATTATATAATTACAAAAATAATGCATAGTTAAGACAGCCATTAAGAATGGCAAGCTGGGTTATAAATATCATAAAAAATATTGTTATTAAGATGAGAGTTTATACCTCAAACTGAATCAGTTTCTTTGTTCTGTAGCCAGGAATTTCAGATATTTTTGTGTTTAAAGAGTCGTTTTCCCTATGGATTTCAAATTCTCGAATGAACAATTGATTTAATAGTTGATGAATAAATGCTCCAATAAATACTTCAATAAAGGAGCTGATAGTTGTTTCAATAAATGAGCCATTCTGTAGTTACACTTGAAAGCTCATTCTAAACATCCACTAAGATTTATATAACTAAAGTATCAGAGGATATGTGAATAGTGTATTTCTTCGTCCACGAGAACTTTTATTATCTCAAATGAGATTATATTGAATGGATGGATTCGGTTTTACGTAACGAACTCCCTTTTCTACTAAGGGCTAGGACGGTTGCCTTCTTACAAAGGACTTGTTTTGGCAGATGTAATCGTTACCCTGAGTGTATTCCCTTACTAACCTCAGTCCGTGACGGGGCGCGAACCCACGACCTGACGCCTCAGAGTCGCAGACGCTACCATTTTGCCACGGAGACTACTTATTGAATAAGTAGCAATATTTTGCCATAATTCTATATTTCAAATCTTTTGTGTTAAAATGACAGATTTTGAGGCTACACAAAATCCTCTTATAGAATAAGTCTTAAATTTATAAAATAGTAAAGTGCTTTGTATCACTTTTCAAAATAATAAGCTTATATAAAATATTATAGCTTGCATATAGCAGAAGAAATGAATACAAGTATATATCCTCACCCAAAAAGATTTTATTATTTATTGTGACATGTGTATCATATGAGTATTAATGTTAGAAATAAGTCCTTTGATAATATATAAGAAAGACTTGTTTTGTGAAATCAAAACTAAATCTTTGCTGAATACATACTATTTAAAAAAAAATAGATATAATGAATTATTCCTCAGCTACATATTAACTGGCGAAATACACATTTCTAGAAGCTTAAACTTGCTTTGATAATTTCATGAGACAATATATATATATATTTTTTTTATGATTGTGACACCAGGACGGGCAAAAAAAAAAAAAAATCTACCCTCATCAGGCCTGGGTACGAAGAAAACATAGAGAGAACCAGAGATCAGGAGTGTATTGTGACTTGTCAGATGTGAA
>JAXCGZ010019569.1:17500-30000 GCA_037179515.1 Halocaridina rubra
GTACAGTGAACTGGTAGCGAGGGTATGAGGGGTGAAGTATGCAGCGAAGAAAAGCTTAGCGGTACAGCCCTTTGCCTGAAAACTCGGGAGGAGGAACAGGAGGAGGCAGCGAAAGGAGCAGAATGCAATGGAATGGGTTACTGCACTGTAAGTAAACCGTAAAATAATATTTATATTAATAAATTGTAATATGTACAGTAATAAGCTTCTTGTGGACCTTTAGGTTTTCAAAAAGGGACAAAGCCTTTTCTTGAATGAACATGAGAGACATTTTCACCATTGCCGCTGGTGTTCCATCCACATCGTTAAAAGTTTTTCTGTTTATTCTATAAGCCTTCCCCTCCTCTTACTTATAATAGTAGACTGCATAGGCACTGCACGTTTCACATGACCCATAATATGTCCCTATCTTTGTAAATTGTGCCCACAGTTGAATGATTGATATTATAAGTGCAGGCTTCATTTACCATTTTCTCACCATTATCGATTCTGTTTATATTTTGTTTCCAATGAAATAGCATGCTATTTTATTGAAGCACCACCATAATCAATAGCCTAACGCTTTTCACCAATCATGATTACTAGGTGTTGAGTGAGATATTTCTGGATAAAAAACCTGATTCAAAAAAGCAGAATTTCAATGATTACAGTACGCAATCTGTGAACAGACTGGGATAAAGTGGTGACTTGCATGTACCCCCTGTACCGAGCCTCGTGGCTAGTACAGTGGTAATGCGCTGGCCTCGCATTCACGAGGTCGACGGATCGCGCCTCGTCCAGGCAAGAGAGCTTAAGCTGTTTACTGGGGAGGTTACTGCTGTGGCTGATCACCACAGTGGGGGGTTGGGGCCTGTGCCGGCTGGCGACCGCCCTATGGGTCCTCCATGACCCGTTCCACCCTTCTGTGGATGGAGAATCTAAAACAACAAAACAACCCCCTGTACCGTGCTGCCAGCACCTAGGTAGCTGCCAAATGTCATACAATGCTCACTCGTCACTGCACGGAAAGTTTGAATTTGCTGCAACACAGTTTTGTATGTTTTTTTATAATATCTAATTTTTTTTTTCACACAGAACATGTTCATATCTGTGAATGTTCGTAACTCAGTTGTTCGTAAGTAGGGGAGCGCTTGCATATATATATATATATATATATATATATATATATATATATATATATATATATATATATATATATATATATAATTATGCACTTTTCTTTTGGTAGCTAATAAAGCATGAGCAGATAAAAAAAAATATTTTGTTTTTTCTGTAAGTGTACCGAGGACATAGAATAACTCTAACAGTCTTAAAAATTAAATATAGTTGCTTTAGGAACTGATCTTTATTAATATAATACAAGATTTATGTAGGTCCATAATCTGTATTTATATTCCACCATAAGCCCATGTAATATATTATGGTTAATGCAGTGCTGGAAAAAATTCTTGATTAATATTTCTGCTCAAATAAATTATTACTGCTTTTCATTACAAATAATCTGAGAATTAAGCTGGCTACTTCATAGTTGAGAACTTAGCTTATCATATGGTCTTTATGTGAAAATTCTGAAAATTAAGCTGAATACTTTATAGTTGAGAACTTAGCTTATCATATGGTCTTTATGTGAAAATAATTATTATTAAAAGTTTGTTTCTGGAAATCTAAAATGACTAATAAATACTTGCGTTCATATGCATTTATGCAAATGTACTTTTGTGTGAGTTTAATTAAAGTAGAATATTCCAGAAATGCTGAAATGAATGTATGCAAATGAAGTAGTTTTTTTCGCATTTTGTCATGCTCATATTTGCTTTTAGGAATATTTGGAATCCCATTTAGAGATTATTATTTCCCACATTTATCCAGTATGCAATGACGTGAATATAGTTATAAATTTAAATGATACGTTTGGGTATTTAACTTTGCACTTAAAACGGATTCCGAAGAAACCGAGATCAAGTCGCCTACGTTAGGTGGGGCATAAGTTATAGCTGTTTGTTGTCGACAATAGGGAATGAAACGTTAACGATGGATTCAGTTTTACGTCACGAACTCCCTTCTCTACTAAGGGCTAGGACGATTGCCTTCTTACGAAGGACTTGTTTTGGCAGATGTATCGTTACCCTGAGTGTATACCTTCACTAACCTCAGTCCGTGACGGGGTGCGAACCCTCGACCTGTTAACAATAGCTATATAGAGAATGTGATATGAGCAGTTATCACTACCCATGCCGGGAATGTGAAATAAACAGTTATTACTACTTATGTCGAGAAAGGGAAATGAACCATTATTACTAGTATTGTCGAGTGAACTGTTAACATCAGCAATGTCGAGATTGTGGAATGAACAGTTGTCATTAGTGGCGTTGAGAATGTGGAATGAACGTTCATCATTGAACATGTCGAAATTGTGAAACGAAGGTTTGACCCTAGACACGTAGAGAATGTTAAATATACAGTTATCACAAGTCATGTTGAGAATGTGCAATGAACAATTATCACTAGTGATGTCGAGAATGTAGAAAGAACAATTATCATTATTTGTGAAGAAAATTTGGAACGATGCGATATCCCTAGCTAAGATAATGGAATGATCGGTTACTACTTCTCATGTCAAAAATGTGAAATTAATAGATATCTCTAGTGATTTCTGGAAAGTGGAATAAATCTTTAACATGGGGATACTGTGAACAGCTTCACTAGTGATGTTGAGAGTGTGGAATAAGCAGCTGTAACTAGTCAAGTTGAGTATGTGGAATGAGCATTTATCACCAGTTATGTCTAGAATGTGCAATGAACAGTTATAAGTAGTCATGTCAAGAAACTGGTGAGCGGTTATCTCTAGTCATGCTGTGAATGTGAAGTGAACCGTAATATCATCTGTCATATTAAAGTCCTTGCACCTAAAGAGGCAACATGGATACACACACATAATTGCAGGGGACAAGCTCAGGAATGATAATAGCTAAGTTAATTTAGCTTTAATATACTTCTCAAAAGTTGTAGAATGACTTATACGAAAGAGAGTCTCAGTTACGTTTTAAAATTGTGTCATATCTGTGATACTTAAGACCGTCTTGAAGCAAAATGTTGATTCTGGTAGGTAGAATTTAATGTGGTGAGGAAAACAGTTATGTTTCATTATATAACCTTCTTGCCTTGCAGCTTTTCTGAATATTTTATCTTTATTTATGTATTTATTTACTTATTGATATCTTCATTAACTTACTTTTATTTGTGTTCAATAATTTCGCATATTTTCTACCTATTATGATATATATATATATATATATATATATATATATATATATATATATATATATATATATATATATATATATATATATATATATATATATATATATATATATATATATATATATATATATTTTTTTTTACCTTATCAGTCCATTGATTGTTGGCTGCCTTGGCTCGAATTTAGTAATATGAGTAAATTTGCCCTTAGTAATCAGAAATCTTAATTGTACTCTATTGAAAAGTGTGAATAGGAGAGGTCAAGTTGGCTTAAAAATCCATAGCTGTCCCTTCCTTGTTTTTTTCGAAGCACTGTTGACGCAGCCCTTTTACTGTTGGCTGCATGGATTCGAAGATTGCCAAATAACATTGGTTCACATGTTATTGGTATATGATATATTATGTAATATTAATATAAATAATGTCTTTTTTGAATTATTTTCTATATTTTACTTGAGGCGAATAACTAATATATATATATATATATATATATATATATATATATATATATATATATATATATATATATATATATATATATATATATATATATATATATATACAGTTTGCATTCAGTCACCATTATCATAGCAAATTTAAGTTTTAATAGGTAAGGTAGATATGATACAGATTCCTCAGTACCCAAGTAAAAGCTAAACGTAGTCTCTAGAAGATCCTTGTATAATTCTCGTGGGATATTAAATATTCATGAGATATCTAGAGCATTTAAAACACAACCTCGCTCTATGTAATAAATGGACGTTCTTCTGGTATACATTACCTTTATAAAAATAAAAAAATCTCGCTCTTACAATAGGCCAGAAATCGTAGAATATTTAATGTTTCTCAATGAATCTAATATCTTATACACCACGTGTTTTGTTCATTCAATATCATTGTATTTGGATTTCTTTATACTTAATGTCATGCTGTTTATATATGTATATGTGTTTATTTATAGTTTATATTTTTTGACGTTATGTAATTTCTTACTTATTTTCATTATTTTGTTTTTCATTTATATATCAAGTTATTCTTTTCTGTATTTGAATCTAATACAGAAAATTATGCGAAAGCGTAATGAAAACAATTAATGTAATATATGTTTACACAGCAATATATATATATATATATATATATATATATATATATATATATATATATATATATATATATATATATATATATATATATATATATATATGTATATATATATATATATATATATATATATATATATATATATATATATATATATATATATATATATATATATATATATATATATATATATATATATATATATATATATATATATATATATATATATAGTTTTATAAGTGTAACATCAGAACGGGTAAAAAAAAATATATATAAAACTGCCCATATCGGGCCTGGGCAAAAGCAAAACTTTAAAGTGAAACAAAGATGGGGAGTGTTGTGACTTGGTATATGGGATAAAAAAAAGAAGTGTAGCGAATATCCAAGAGCATTCGGCGTAGGCAAAGAAAAAGAACCGTAACTGAAATAAGACTTAACATCGAAGTCTCCTAGACGGTCCAATTTAAGTCTAGAAAATCTTCAGCTGTAGTATAACAGTTGACGTTTGGTGCCACGGGTCAGCCTATTGCTTTAAAATAGCATGCCATACACAAAACTTCACATAAAACAAACAATATATTTATCAGCATTTGACAAATGCTGATAATATAAGCAAATGACTTTATTAAAAACAGTTAACACTCTCAGTCAAAGTAACAAAAAAAAAAAAGAAGAAGAGACAAACCAAGCAAAAGCACAGTCAATTCCTTGAACTTCTTCTTTAAAAGCAGGAATGGAAAGGTACTCTCATCTTCTTATAGTGTAAAGATTTAATCCATCTGTCTTTCAGAGAACCAGTTGGCTGACATTTGTCGTCTCAGAAAGTGAATGTTTATTTATTCAATAGTTTATATTCCTGAATATTATTTTCTTTTCACTCCATAGGATACTGTAACCTTTTTCTAAGCCTACAGCTACACTGAATGTTCTTGGATATTCATTACACATCTTTTATAATCCTTTCATATCTGACAGGTCATTACACTCTCCATCTCTGTTTCTCTTTACTTTATGTATTCTTTGTGCCCAGGCCCGATAAAGGTTGTTTTATTTTATTATTTTTTGGCTCGTCCTGTTGTAAAAAAAAAAAAAAAAAAAAAAAAAAAATATATATATATATATATATATATATATATATATATATATATATATATATATATATATATATATATATATATATATATATATATATATATATATATATATATATATATACACACACACACACACACACACACACACACACAGGAATACAGTGACATATGACAAACAAATCTCATTAGTGTTCGGTCATTTTTACAGATTAACCTTTGCCTGCCATTTTATCATTAAAGTTTCGTTTCATTTTTGCTAAGCCAGATATTGTGATATGCCAATGGCCACTGTTAATTTGCCATTTAACAAGCTCTGTTATTTAACTAGAGTGTTATTCCAAAATGATTTTTGCATTGACTTGAAATATTGATTTTCTTTTATTGAATACATTCATGCATTCACATGCATACACACATGCACACATCCACACATACATACATACATACATACATACATACATACATACATACATACATACATACATACATACATGCTTGCACACATACATACATACATACATACATACATACATACATACATACATACATACATACATACATACATACATACATACATACATACATACATACATACATACATATATACATACATACATGCATACATACATTTACACATATAAAAGCACATGATTATATACATGAACACATTCATGCATACTTTCATGCATACATGCAGACATGCATACATGCATACCTATATACATACATACACACAAATACACACATAAATACATTCATACATACATACATACGTACATGCAAATATGCCATCCCCTATGTACATGGGAGTACTGTGCCTGAATATCATATCAAATGCTATTTCTTGGTTATGGCCAAAAGCTATTCTATCCCTCTCTCCATCTAGAAGGAGATATTCTAAAGTGCAAGTGAGAAGCTGGCTGAAAAACTGCTGAAAGTTCTGAAATTTATTGGTAAAACTTATACACTTACGGCTAATAGTGCGTGCGAAGCTTGCCCTCGTCTAGTGCTGTTGCACTTATGACTCAACTAGCAAATCCTCCCTCTTCTAGTTCTCTCCCCTCTTTTATATAGTGCGACAATTCCTCTGGGAGGCACCATGCAAAGTGACCAACGGAACAGTATGTCCGCCGGCGTGAAATTAAGGCAGTTATTCGTGAAGTAACAATTATACCTAATACGATTATATATTTAGATATATAACCACCTAGATGCAGGATACCCCCACCCTCTAGAAACAACCACGGGGGATTGAGTTCTGAAATACAAGTGGTAAACACGAGGTCAATAGAAAAACAACCTGAAAGGTTCATCACACGAGAACAAGATTTATAAGATGAAATTTTTCAGAGGATTAATAGCTCTAACCTAACCTTGATATAACAAGGTACCCTTTAGCCACGGTGACCCAGAATTAGATGAATTCCTATGTTTGAAAAGAACAAGAATGATTACGTTTAGTCTAAATGGTATAAAAAAACATCAGAAACATACCACTAAGGCACAAGAAATGAATCAAGTCAGTAATAATCAAGCAAAAATTTTAGTACGTATAAAATGCACTACTTATAAAATATATATGGCCACATCAAATTTTATAAATAGGTCAGTGTTAACAATATACGAATAATACTGTATAATAAATTCAAATAGCAATAATCATTAATCTTCTCAATCTTATAGACAGTAAAAGCACACTAGAACATTTTGAAAATTAATATGAATACACAGAGAAATGGAGCAACTCCAAGAGACATGCCTGAAACTGGGTTATTTTACTGGTTAGCTTGTTACATAATTCTTATTTAAGATCTAACATTAGGAGAAAAAAATAATGAGGATTGGGAATTTAAACATATTAAGATTAAAGTTACACAGCATTCATGCATGTAGCTAGGTAGTGCCAAAAATTACCGTTCAAAGTTATACTAGGAACATATAACACCCGAAAAAAAATAAAAAAATAAAAACATCGATCAAGCAGCTGAACTTCAACCGTCAACCGAAGCGTAACTATAATAATTAATAATTATTGGCACAAGGCACTTTGGCCCAATTTTCATATTCAATATTCATAAGAAGGTTAAAACCTCAGTGCCTGAAGGCGGGTAATCAACATTTATTTAACAGACCACTTACCTATTTAGTTTATTTTTCATATACTTATGTGGTGGAGTCGGCACAGAGTTATCCTATCGCGCAGACAAAAGCAAGAATTTGTTTTTATATCATCTATTTTTTTTATTTCCACAGGAGAGCTTACAAGGACAAATGCAGCCAAAGTAACACTTCTTTAGACTCTATTGGCAGGCACCAGACCCAATTTTAAGTTTCAAGATGTTTTATTTTTATTTTTTACATACGTAATGCGAGAGGAGAAAAGTGCTGAAAAAGGGGGGTGGAAAGAAGGGAGATATTGTTATTATCTCCGGCTTAGAGAGGAGTAAAGGAATAGAGAGAGAGAGAGAGAGAGAGAGAGAGAGAGAGAGAGAGAGAGAGAGAGAGAGAGAGAGAGAGAGAGAGAGAGAGAGAGAGAGAGAGAGAGAGAGAGAGAAAGAGAGAGAGAGAGAGAGAGAGAGAGAGAGAGAGAGAGAGAGAGAGAGAGAGAGAGAGAGAGAGAGAGAGATTTTGAAAGGTAAAGAGGAATAGATCGATATATATATATATATATATATATATATATATATATATATATATATATATATATATATATATATATATATACATATATATATATATATACATATATATATATATATATATATATATATATATATATATATATATATATATATATATATATATATATATATATATATATATCTATATATATATATATATATATATATATATATATATATATATATATATATATATATATATATATATATATATATATATATATATATATATATATATATATATATATATATATATGGAGAGCGGAGAGAGAGAGAGAGAGAGAGAGAGAGAGAGAGAGAGAGAGAGAGAGAGAGAGAGAGAGAGAGAGAGAGAGAGAGAGAGAGAGAAAGAATGAATTCAAGTATGTTATGTAGTATGAATATTTTTAATATACTCATTATTATTTCTATCAATACTACTTTAACAGCTATTTGTGAGGATGCGTTGATGTTTTCTTAAACTTTCTCTGTTGACCATTCTTTCTCATAGGGCTGCTCACCAGCAGATGAGGGGGCGACCCACAAGAAGGCCGATACCTTTATGTAATTATCTAATTGTAAATACCTAATTGTGTTATGGGAAAGAGACTTATGCTTATAAGTCCCCGTCTCTTAGTCGGTTCCATTACTGCATTAAGAGATGTTTTAAATATTTGTCCTTAAAATTATGAATCGAGTTAGAATTTTCTACCTCCTCGCTTAGCGAATTCCGCTAAAATAAAGTAGTTCCTGCATAGAAGTTTCCTTACGAAGCTTCAAACTAAGACCAATTATTATATAACAAGCCATATCAAAATATCAATCCCTATCTACTATGTCAAAATCACAATGGTGCTTAAAAACCGTCACCATATCCGCCTTCATATTTCTAGCTTCGAATGATGGGAAGTGTAATTCTCTTAGCCTCCCCTCATACCTGAGATTGCGTATTTCTGGCATGTCTTTGAATTTTTTCCAATTTATTTATGTGTTTTTCCAAGTGTGGATTCCAAAAAGGGGCTTCATCTCGAAGTTTTGGCCTCACATAGGTTACATTAATTTTTCTGAACTTATCCTTGTCCATATGTCTGAGGGGCTATCCTTACATTTGCCAAGAAAGGATATGCTGCCTTTACTGTGACATTTATATGCCTGTATGGAGACAAATCTGCTTGTATATTTACTCCAAGATCTCTCTCATTCTCCATCTCTTGAAGTTCTGCTCATGCTATTGAGTATTCAAAATTGGGCATTCTCGCACTTGTACCCATTCTCATGATCTTACATTTAGCAGTACTGGCCTTCATTCGCCACTTTTCTGACCACCCATGCAGACTATTAAGGTTTTCATGAGGTTCTCTACCATTGTTCTCATCTCTTACTTTCTTCACAATCTTTGCATCATCTGCAAATATAATCAAGAATGAGTACACAGAATCTGGTAGGTTATTTACGTATGGAAGGAACAAAATTGGCTCTAAAATGAACCCTGTGGAACCCCACTATAAACCTTTTTCCAATCAGACACTGACTCTTACTCTAACCCTCTGTTTCCTTTCTTTTAAGAAAGTTTTTATCCATTCCAAGGCATGAAGGTGAGAGGAAGATGAGGATTGTAGAAAATCATTGATGAAGAGAAGGAACAGAGTAGGTGAGAGAACAGAGCCTTGTGGAACACCACTGGTAACAGAGAAAGGGCTAGATGTCACAATCAACAACTATAGATATAAAATGGTTAGAAAGAAAACTAGAAATCAGAGAACAGAAAGAAGGGCTAATGCCATAGGCAGGGAGTTTGGCCAAAAGAGCCTTGTGCCAGACTCTGTCAGAAGCCTTAGAGATATCAAGGGCGACGACAAAGGATTCCCCATAGTTCCTCAGAGAAGATGACCATACATGAGTAAGATAGGACAGGAGGTCACCAATGGATCTTGCCTTGCAGAAGCCGTACTGGTGATCGGAGATAAGTGGGTTAGATTCAAGGCATTTCAAGAAGTGAGCATTGAGCAAAGTTCTGCAAACTTTAGCAATGGAGGAAGCTAGGGCAATAGATCGGTAGTTTGAAGGAAGGAATAGAGCGGTCACCCTTCTTAAGAACAGGTTTAACTAGAGCATGCTTCCAAGATGAAGGATAGATACTGGTTGACAGAATGAGGTGAAAAGGACAGCAAAGCACGGGAGCCAGTTCATCTGCAAATTCCTTAAGGAACCTTGCATTGATACCATCGGGACCAGATGCCTTGTTCGTCTTTAGCGAGCAAAGAGCCTTATGAACGTGAAGAACGGATAAGGTAGGGCAAAGGGTTAGAGAGGGGTAAAGATTGAGGAACAGGTGCGCTGGAATCGTTTATAGAAGAGTTGGTAGAAAAATTAGGGCCAGAGAGAGAGAATTTTGTTAGTGGGAGAGAAAGCTAGAGAACCATCAGAACGAATGAGAGGGGAAAGCTTGAGTTACAGAAGTTTTTGGAGAGGTTTTTGGCTAAGGACCAGAAGCATTTGTCAGTGGGAGAAGAGTAAAGGTCATCAACTTTCCTTCTTATAAAGGAAGTCTTGGACCTTCGAATCTGAGCAGTACAGCGATTCCTAGCAGCAATAAACTAGAGTGAGTTAAATCGGAAGGAGAGGCTTGATAAGATCTGTGTGCCCGATTCCTGGCCTGGATAGCCATGGAGCAGGCACAGTCAATCCAAGGTTTAGAGGAAGAAAATGTTTTTGTAGAAGAGGGGATGTACGCCTCCATTCCCGCGGTCATGATCTCGGCAACCTTTAGAGCTACCTGATCAGATATGCGGGACCGAAAGTAGTAGTCATGCCATGGGAAGTCAAAGAGGAAGTTATGCAAATTTTCATGTTGGGTACGCTAAAAGCGCTAAAGGTGGCACTGAGTAGGAGGGATTGGTGGAAGGGGAGCGAAAATGGAAGAGATTGAGATCATAGAGTGGTCAGATATTCCAAGATGGGAAAGAGTAGAATAAGATTAGTTTGAAGGGTTAGAAGTAAGAAATAGGTCAAGAGTGTTTGACACAAACTCAGTGGAGTTTGGAGAACAGTAGCAGAAGCAAAGCAAAATAGCGGTTGTGAAGAGATAGATTTTTAGCCTGAGAACATCAAACTCAGGAGATTCAAGGTCTATGAGCCTCGCAATAGGAGTGTTAGTGTTGCAGTAGGCACATTACCCTCCTTTGGAACGAAAATGAGTATACAGATTATAGTGTGAGATTTGAAATGGGTTAGTGGAAGCATGTATAGAAAGCTGTGTTTCAGATAGAAGGAGGAGGTTAGGGAGGAAAGTACCCAAGTGCTAATCCACACACAAATGATTAGAGTTCAGTCCACGAATGTTAGAATTGTGAAGAGTGAAAGAGGCAGATCTATTGGAAGGTGCAAGGTTAATGGCAAAGCCATTACTACCACCAGGCGTGTCTGCCCTCAAGCCAATAGTGGAGTCAACACGATTCCCGGAGAAATATTTAATATTTTTCCTATATCTATTGTTATTCTTATTTTCTTAACATTATTATGTTCATCGTATCATTATATAAGCCAGTTCCTATTTATATACGTCTCTAATGTGTGCTTATACATTTATACTATGAATGTATTTATGACCTTATGTATGAAGAATGTATAGCTTATTTTAGAGCGACAGTGGGAGTGGACATGCTCAGGTAGAGTTGTTTACTGATTAATCAGAATAACGTCCTATGCTTTTCATGAACACTGAGATATTCCTATTCACTCTACACTTAATGTTATATAACTCTTTATGCATGTCTGCTCTTACATATGTCTGTGCATGCTAAATACATGTCATGATAGAACAGATGTATATATATTTCTTAAATAAATCAGTAAAAATTGAAAGGTTGTATGGAAGTCTGTTACTACAATACTCTATGCATTTATTGTTCATTGTGGGTGAATGAACAGCGTCGTGAAATCCCCTTCTGTGGGTCCATATTTCGATTCTCCTGGCGGGAATAAAATTTTATTTTTATATTTAATGCTGCTAAAATTTCCTTTCTTTATTATTATTATAGCTGTTATAATTTTTATTATTATATTATTATTATTATTATTATTATTATTATTATTATTATTATTATTATTATTATTATTATTATTATTATTATTATTATTATTATTATTATTATTATTATTATTATTATTATTATTATTGTAGCTGTTATAATTTCTATTATAATTATTTTATAATTATTATCATTATTATTATTATTATTATTATTATTATTATTATTATTATTATTATTATTATTATTATTATTATTATTATTATTATTATTATTATTATTATTATTGTTATTATTATTATTATTATTATTATTATTATTATTATTATTATTATTATTATTATTATTATTATTAT
>JAXCGZ010019569.1:40000-46188 GCA_037179515.1 Halocaridina rubra
AACTGATACAAGCTTTCGTTACCTTATGGTAATAATTTTAGGGTACTGAACTTGCTGGTATCACTGCTGGTAAGCTCCTTGCTTATGACTTTGGCCTTTCAGAACCTGGGATCCCCTAGATTCATCCTTCACTATTGCATTAATATTTAATGATTCCGCTAGAGTTATTTCCCTAATTGTGAATGACATTTGCAAATTTTCCTGGAGTAATTATGCCCAGAACTTCTTATTATCTTTAGATAACTTATCTTGCTCCCTGATCCTTTTTTGTATACGTTTATTGGACCAATTCCACCAGTTTCTGGTCATTAATATCTCTTCCATCCACATTTTGCCCGATTATGATCAAATTTAATTTGTGTCTCTATATTATTTTCTTGTTATCCTCATTTTTGCAAATAAAAGTATTGTTATTAGAATAAGTATCAAATGAGTTTATTATTAGCCTCTATACTACTCTCAGCATATTAAAAGAATAGTGTCGTTGCAAATTTCCTTTTAAAAGTAACTCTACATACATAAAAAGAATTTTAGAGAGTAATCATAAAACGTTATCATTCTTTTTCAATAATCAGTTATTTTTTTCCTGAGAAACGAGGCAGCTCAGAATTGGATTTTTCAGTAAATGCCATGAAATCTGACTATTCAAGAGTAAGAATTATATATTCACGACTGCTTAAAGTATACGAGAATGGAAGTGTTTTTTTCGATGAATCTTCTTCTTCAAGAGGAATATTTTCTTATTTTCTGCTTACAGTTTTTTGAAATACTATTAGCATATTAAATTTTAGAAAGGCTTTGAAGGATACTGACACACGTAATTGATATTTTGTTTTGTTTTTTTTATTATAGAAAAGAGTTTTATCATCAGTTTTTCCAAATTAGCACTGTACAAAAATCATTGTCAGCCAAGAAATTGCTGACTTGTACAAATATCCATGCAGATATTCAAAGAGAAATCCAGACATACAATGTACATACGATAGTGATGACAGCGACAGTAATGCCAGTTTAATGCCATTTTTGTGAACATATTTATATAACACACACACGCACACACATGCCATATATAATGTATAACATTTAAAACATTAAACGAAATTTTACACTTCGTTACACAACAAGGTTTCCAAAAATTGAAAAGCATAGAATAGATAAAGTCTATGTAATTTTCGTTTCATGCTGCCCCCATCGGGCCTGGGCAAGAGTAAAATAAGGTAGAGAAATACAGATATGGAAAGTGTAGTGACTTATCAGATGTGAAGGGATGATAAGAGATTTGTAACGAATAGCCAAGAATATTCGGTGTTGATGTAGGCATAGAAAAAAAAAACCGTAACTGAAGGAAGAATTAACATCAAACTGTCATAGACAGTCCTATTCAAACCAACAAAGCCTTCAGCTGAAGTATTGCATCAGGCGCCTGGTGCCGTGGGCCAAGCTACTATATATAGTTAACGTAACTTGTCTTTTTAGGAAGAAAAAGAATGATATTTCCCTGTATCTTTAAGAATGAGACTGTGCAAGACTTCACACTTATTACAATGGCATGATTTAGGTCATTTTATATACAAAGTAATAAAGCATTATGAGTATATCCTCTTACTTAATAAAGTAACCAGCTGAGATAAATTTCACTGAGAAGAGAATATTCATGAGATCACTTTGATAGTGAATATGTACTTACATTTAACACAATTAAACAAGTAATGAAGGTAAGAGAAATATATACTACTTTTAAGGTTGTTATCTAGTTTGGACGATGAATAACAGTACTCATCATAAACTTCAAAGGTCAAGAACGTTAAAAACGTTAATCTTCGAATTAAAGCAGAAATCAGACACCGAGAATTTTCATGAATCTCCTATCGTCATCCAAAAAATAACTATGCTTTAAGGACCTACATCCTTAGTTTAATCTATGGAAAATTTTCACAGCACTGGACAGTTTTGGTCCACCTGATAAAAGTTCACTGACACAACTGAAAAACAAGCAAAAATTATAATCCAGTCAGTGTATTAGGAGAACTAAGCTCATTTGCAGCAATTCTGCTTCTAATTGTCTTCACACATGTAATCAACTCTTATAAGTAGTCCATATCTTGAGCAAATGACTGAGATATGACAAAATGTAACCAAAAATATAAAAAAAAAAATCTCTTAGTCTTTTCTAACATCACAGTTAGAGAACATGACACCAAAGAAACACTTCTCATGTATAGTGCTGTACCATTACAACCACAAGGAACAGATCACTTCAAGATAGATTGTTTTGAAATGTAACGATTCCGTTTCTCGCTCTCCAAAAATGTAACGTGTCCGTTTCATGAGAGAAACTCACACATCAGTCAGGATATTAGAGCATCATCCATCTAGTTGAGTCATTTATAGATGGACATCAAGTAAGCCTTTGGTAATGAAGAGAGCAATTCATTTTGGCACTGCAAAAGTAGAAATTGATGAGAATAAAATAAAAACTGCATGTTTATTAGCACGCAGCCATTAATAATGCTAATAAAACACTTTCCATAAAGCACAATCGAAAGAAATATTATTATTATTTATTTTATTTCATTTTTTTTAAGAGAGTGACACCGGGACAGGCAGAAACTGCCCTCATCAATGTAGGCCCGGCCACGAGATAATACCAAGACGAAGGAAAAGAAAAGGTTAAGGGCAAGGCAGAGATGAGGTAATGATGCAAAAAGGAAAACGACAGACAGAAAAAAACAGTCAAAGTACAGAGGACCCAGAGATATGGAGGACTAGGCTCTGAGATGACGATAGATCTGCTTTTTGAAGGATGAAAGGTCATAAGAATTAGGAAAGACAGAAGAAGGAAGAGAGTTCCAGAGTCTGGAGGTAGATGGGAAGAAGCAGTCGCTGCACCGACCAATCCGCGAGCTACAAATATCCACACAGTACCTGTGAGATGAGGACGCATGGCGAGTGTTACGCGGCCTCGGCAGTGGAGGAGGGATGCAACTCGCCAACTCATCAGAGCAGCGATGGAAGTAGTAGCGATAGAAAAGCGAAAAGGAAGATACCTTACGGCGAAGAGAGAGAGAATCTAGGTTAGAAGTAAGAGAAGGATCACTAATGAGACCATCTTGCAGTCGTAATTTACTTTAGAGACAAGAATAGTAGCAATTCAAATCAAATGAACGTACCTATTAAACACAGCTTTCCCTTGTTCCTGTATGCTGAGGAGGAGTCATAGGTGTCCTTGTGGGATCACAAGTGACCGGACATTCAGGAATGTAATAATCTGGGTGTAGGGCCACTGTTGAAGTGGAGCCATGGGAACTACTGGTGGTTGTTGATACTGACCCCACGCTGCAACCTCCAGAAGAATATGCTGAACGATTAAGTGAGTCAGTGGAGGGTTGTGGTGTAAGGAATGTGGAACACGTTGTCGACAGGGGATGATTGGCCACTATTGCTCGGCTTTGCAAAAGCATATCTGTATCCCTTGAGGCAACAGAGCCCTGAAAAATTCATATTGATTTGATTTTTTTGGATGGTATAATAATTTATCATCTTTTGTGTTATTGTATGGCCACAGGGTATATGAAATAGTTGAATTCACTTATATTAAAAAAAATATCTATAATGGTGTTCTACTTTTCTACAGACTATCCTCAAGCTTCCTAGAATGAAACATGCTTATTTCATGAGGTACTCACGTTATTAAGTAAAGTGCCTGGGTTTATGAAAAACGACCCTTCCTGCGATTTATTGCATTCCCTCACCAGCTTCTGGTGTTCATCTGTTGTGCTGCCATCTAATTGTAAAGGAAATCTGTGTTGTAGTGTATACTAGGACACACAAGAACTGAATATTTTTATAAAATGATAATTTAGTAAATTGGAAAGAGTATTCAAAAACAAGACAACTTATGTGCATACCAGCTTTAATTAGAACAATGTCAGGTCTGCGATCTTCTTTTTGAAGAAATCCTCCTTCGTCGCTTCCTTTGCCATCTGAAGGAATGGCTTTATCATAGATAATCTTTGTTTGAGTTTGGTTTCGATTGCTTGAGTGACGAGCTCGCATTACAATAACAATAATAATGGTGCACACAATAAGAGATGCCACAATTCCTACTAAAATTGCTAGAATAGGAGTTATGGTCAAAAAATGTCCCAAAACAGGAGACTCGGAAGCTGTTGGGCTCGTGCGTTTTTCTGCGACATCTATGGGAGTGAAATGAGCTAAATATGTGGGCGGAGCTGCTCCCTGGGCGTTTGATGCAAGAACCACCAAATGATACTCAGCGCCTGGAGTTAATCCGGTAATAGTGAAGTGAGGCTCAGGCTGATCTCTAAGAGCTGCTAGCACTTCGACTGCTCCTTTAACAGAGTCTTTGCTGCTTCCTTGTCGTACTTCCAAAGTAAAGGATTGAGCTAAACCTCCACTCCAACCTGGCTGGCAAGTCACTATTGCCTCACCAATTGCACTGGCATTGTACCAAACAGTACAGTTATGGGGAGGTTCTGGAACAGCTGTAAAAAAAGACATGGATATCTGATATCTGGGGCAAAGTCAAATACAAAGTCACTGTAACTCAAATTTTATTTACAATTACTATTTGATTAACGTTACTCGACACATTATGTAATGAACAGTTAAGAATATTATTCACTGTTTTGTTCATTATTGCAAATAATTATAGATGTATTTACCTGCAGGAACAATATGGTAAACGCATGGTTCTTTCTGTATTGCAACATCATTGATTCCCCAACAAAGGAGTGAACCAAAGTCATGGTGAGTCTGCGGGGTATAAGATACCAAGCTTCGACTTCTAGAAGATTGAATACGATCTTGAGGGATCTCCACATATTCACTCGAAGAATTAAAGGCCCACTGAAAATTTGTGGCCTCAGGATGGGCTTCAACTCTGCATGTAACATTGATTGGTTGATGTCGACCACCGCCATATACCCATTTTTGGCCTGGGGCACATACTGGTGAGACTGTTGACAAAATTATAAGTTGAAATCCATAAGCATAATGTGAATATTACATAATGAAAGTTTTGAAATGTAAAAATAAAACTAATAATGGAATATGTATGATTGACATTTTAAGTAAGTCGTCAATACTTACACTTGACATTTAAGTGAACTGCATTTGAATTGGCTGCCCCATTCATATTGATTGCGCGACAGCTGTACATGCCAGAAGATATCCGAGTTACTTTTTGAAGAACCAAGCTTTGGTTGCTCTGAATTACACCAGATGATACGTTGTGATGTAATTCCTCTCCCTAAAATGACGATGAATTGTTATTAGTTTCTTCAAACAAGCCCAGTGAACTATGAAATAATGTCTCACATTACGTTGAAAAATTAATGCAGATATAAGCTCAGTAAACCATAAGTGTTATAAGAAAGCTCTCAGACTTTTGTAAGATATCAAAAATATTTAGCCTGCAATAATATGAAACTTTTTTTTTACAGATAAGAGATTCTTTTTGTATAAACTGAATATCCACAGATTAATATTTTTCTTTCATACTACATTTGTGGATTAAGTTAACCAGAATTTATAGAATATAATAAGTTACTCATTTTATCTTACATTTAGAAACCACTGTACTCTGTAGACAGGAGGATTGGCCTTGATATCGCATTCAAAATAAACATCATCACCCTCTTTTATATTGGCAATGTCAAGACTTTGGCCCACTTTTAACTGTAGTTTAGGAGGATCTGTAAAGAGGTAAAAGTAAAACTTATCAATGATAAGAGAAAAAGTCTGTGCTTAGTAGATAAGCTTTTGGCGCAGACAAGATAGATGCAGAGTTCAATTACCCGAGATAGCTTTCTTAGCATCTCAACACCAAATCCACTTGGGTATGTACTAAGGTAATGGTACCATTTATTATAAGTATTTCAAACAAGCATGACCGGTGATTATCAGATGAATGACTTCAGTGCCTGAATAGTCATCAAATGCATTATAGAAATTTTGTGCAGCTTTTTTGAGATTATTATTCTCCTTCCACATTATGACTTAAGGTCGAGACCAAAAGGTGATGGCTATGGCATCTCATAATTAGAACTTATTCGATATAATCTTCTGTCAACTCACGCACTCACACACACACAGACGCTCACACACACACGCACACACATATTTGATATGTGTAGACAACGTTGGTATAGTATCATCATGAGTTC
>JAXCGZ010019570.1:0-15000 GCA_037179515.1 Halocaridina rubra
AAAAAAAACTAAGTCAGTGATGAAAAATGCACAAATTTCCAGTTACTCTGCACTCGTTTATTGTAGGAAGCTCTTCTTTTTCTTCTTCTTCTTCTTATTATTATTATTATTGCATTAAGAATTAGGGTCTGTAGCCTTAGGGTCACTTTTCCTTTGGGGCAATCGTCCGTACCCGACACAGACACCCTCAGAAAAAACAATCTGTTGAACTGTCAGCACTTATAAATATGAAAAAAATTATGCAACATAACTATGTAATTACGCTAGAAAATATCATAAAGATGAAGATTACGTGTTACAAAACAAGGGTAAGAAGGCCAGTCTTTGGATTCCAAGGAGGTATGTCTCTCTACCGTAGCATTCTGTGTCTCGTCTATGAAGCTCTTATCATATGAATATAATATCCGCTGGCTTAATCCCCTACTAAATTTGTCCTTCGATATCTCACGTCATTGTAGGTGATTTTAAATCTTTCGGCTTCTCTCGTCAGGGGGTCGCTACAACTGATAAATCACCTCCCTATCGCCTATTCTCCGATCCCTCTTCCATTTCAACCCTCATTGCATCAATAAACCTCCTTATGGACCAACCTCCCCCCTTCTGCCCAGAAGCTCCATCCTCAACATCCTTCTCCCAAGATATCCCTCATCCTTCTTCAGAATATGGCTAAACCATCTCAGTCTCGCCTCTTCCACCACATCCACAAACCATCCTACCTGCGCTGTCCCTCTAATATATCCACTCTTTATCCTGGTTACTTTAAGTGATATACGCGGCATTTATCACCTCGCAATGCAATCTAATAAAAGTGCATTACACAACACTGTACCAGAAGACTCATAATCTCTTAAGTAATTACGTAGACTAACGTGTATGTTACGTATTCTTCTGACATGAAATCAATGTTACAGACTTACGACTGTCTGTGAATAGATGTGCTTCAGAAGAGATCAGGTACTCTGTATGCAATATTTTATGAGCCACACTGTGTCCCAAATAGATTGAGGGAGGAGACATGTTTTAGAAATGGGGGATTAAAGCTGGATGGCATTCCTAACGCCCCACTGTGGGCTCGATCGTAAATCTGTTACTTCTTGAGTCCAGTGTTCTAACCACTGCGCCACCACGGTCCCAATAATAATAATCATCATTTATCACCATAATAATAATGATAATAATAATAATAATGTACTGCTTAGAGGTAGCGAAACAAAAATAACTTTTCTTAATGTTCAGAATAAAATGTACCCAATACCAATTGCAAAAGCATCCGGAGGTCTCTCACTCTCTCAAGGGTGTAGAGTATAATATTGTTCACGCGACAGACTCCAAATGATACTCACCCAGATTCTTGTTTTAATGCAAAAACCTGAGGCTATTATAGTCCGCACAAAACCCTCCAATAAATACCAATAAAAGGGAGCAGAAGTTGGAAGATATCAATCTTGGATTTTTTTTTCCGTTTTATGTGTTACTATTTGTCCCCACTAGCAAGTGGACACACAGATTGAAGCTGGAGATTTCACGCTGGATGTCCTTCCTAACGCTCTCCCATGGGCTTAAGGGCGGGTCCGTCACCTTCCGAGTCGAGCATTCTACAGCACTTTTGGATTTCTTTCTTTCTTAATATAGTGTTGTGGGCTATTAAGAGTCCCCATCAGGGAATGAACACAGTGAAACTGGGACATTAAGGCTGGATGCCCTTCCTAACGCCCTACCGTGGTTTCGAACGCATCTCTCGAGCCGAGCATTCTACCGGTACGCTACGGCATTCCCTCGGAATATTTGCATAAAATAAATTCAGGAAGGGAGTTAATTTTTAATGATAGTCATTTTGCTGATAACAATTCTAAAGTATTTTTTACAAAATACTTTTAAAAGAGAATATATTTTTTTTTTAGGGCCAATTAGATGATAATAATCTAGGATTAAAAAAAAAAACCACCTCGCGAAAAGGATCATCTTTGAAAGGTTTTAGTTATACTTTTAGGGGGGGGTAGGAGTAAACAAAGTGTACTTGTGGTGCACCCCCCCCCAATTGGAATGGGGATTAATAGTGACCCTCGCAGCAAATAACAACTTGTGGTCAGGGTTGTTTCTTTGTATTACTTTTGTCCTCTGCGATTCCGTTTTACTTTTACATCTCCCGTATTTAAGTAATTCTTTTTGGGCCCTTTAGGAAAATATTTTATTAATCTTGTTCAGCAGTAATGTTAGACTTACAGAACTCGTATCTAATAGTAGCACTATAGTAATGGTAACCAGCAGCAGTATTAGGAACAGTAATAATAATAGTAATAATAATTTTAATAATAATAATAATAATAATAATAATTAATAATAATAATAATAATAATAATAATAATAATCACGTTATATATTTTCATTATTATTATTATTATTATTATCATTATTAAGAGCCACATCAATAACCAAAGCTAAAAAATGTAAGAATTCTAGTGCTTTCGGGACACAATGACAAAAACTGCAAGTTTAATCCTGTCACTTGTTGTTTATCATCTCTCTCTCTCTCTCTCTCTCTCTCTCTCTCTCTCTCTCTCTCTCTCTCTCTCTCTCTCTCTCTCTCCCTCTCTCTCTCTCTCTCTCTCTCTCTCTCTCTCTCTCTCTCTCTCTCTCTCTCTCTCTCTCTCTGTGAAATCTTTTTAATGAGTTTTACACCGGAACAGACAAGAAACTTGCCCTCACTGGGCCAGAGCACCAAGCAGACACTGAGATGAAGAAAAAGGAGCTGCATAAGAAGGCAGAAATAAAAGGAAGATACACACAATAGGAACAGGACAGGCTGTATGACTAGTCGAAGTCATGAAGGCCTAGAAATATGACAAATACATATATGTGTGGTTGTTTGAATATGGAGGTGCGACTTCTTTACAGCATTTAAAAGTTGAGTGCGCTGTGAATCGCGTTTTAACAACGTCAGACTTGCGTAAATGCGTATAAGGAGATCAGACACCACAGGAGGGGTAATATCAGGCCAGTCACGGTGCCTCGTAAGACAATCGGATTTAAGGCACGATCATTCTTTACGTAAGTAAGCGTATGATAACAGGTTGAATAGGATCACAGAGGTCGTAAGCGTATAATAACTGGTTAGGAGATTAATTTTTAAGAGATTTGGAAAGTATGGTAGCATGACAGTGCAGACTTAGCAGAAGAAGGAAAAGAAAAAAAAAAGACTATATAATATCGTTTTACGTATAACAATTAGTCCTCATTCGAATAGGATGGAAACAGACATGTTGGGGGGGGGGGGGGGGCTGAGGGAATAAAACTGGTTGTCTTTCTTAACACCCTGCGGTGAGCTCGAACCCGCGTTAGTCACCTCCTGACTAGCGTGCTCTACCACTGAGCTACTGGGGACCCAAAACATGACGAAAGACTATTTGAGTGAAATGTAACAATATAAATAGCCTGAAAATCGATGTACCTTGACATTTCTTAGCATTTTTCATTATGAATGTGTGACACGTGTTTCAGTTTGTATAAGCACACTATTCGCCCGTGAACTACGATCATGGTACGCGATGATTATAATAATAATAATAATAATAATAATAATAATAATAATAATAATAATATAATAATAAATAAAATAATAATAATAATAATAATAATAATAATAATAATAATAATAATAATAATAATAATAATAATAATAATAATAATAATAATAATACCACCAACAAAAAACAATAACAATAATAACAAAAATAACAATAATAATAACAATAACAATAATAACAATAATCTTAATAATAATAATAATAATAATAATAATAATAATAATAATAATAATAATAAAAGAAGAAGAAAAAGTAGATGCAAAGGAACACTGCAAATATAATATTAGACATTTCGCCTCTTGTTGAAAAGGGAAGGAAGTTGGGATCTGACGGGGCAACGGTAGTAGTAGTAGTAGTAGCGCTTAAGGAAACCGGATAAATCTGCCTCAACCTGACCTATTTTTGGAGGAGAGTCGCCTGGTAGAACCCAAAATAACTTTCATCTGATAAAAGGCAGTGAGGAAATCTGGGCAAAGATACGGGAGGACATTCGAAAAATATGCATCCTAAATTCGCCTAAACATCGTTCGGGGTAGGTATATATTAACCCTTAAGACCATTGCCCCTAGGACGATTTTCCCTAAGACAATAGCCCCTAACTCTTAATGGAAAAGTGAACAATTGTCCCTCAGTACTTTTAAATACTATCGGGTTAGGTTATTATTGTGTCCTTGAACTAGGGAATAGCAATGATAAAAGAGAGAGAGAGAGAGAGAGAGAGAGAGAGAGAGAGAGAGAGAGAGAGAGAAGGAATTGATGAATTGATATATCGTACTTGTATTACCTTAATATACATCTTTGTAAACTTTTCCCTTGCAATATAACCTTGAGGATAGGTAAACATTTATAAGTCTAAGCGTGAAGTTACTGTTGTCTAATTTTACCCCCCCCCCTCGCGGTTAATTCGCAACTACAATTGAATATATATATATATATATATATATATATATATATATATATATATCTTCCGGTTCTTCCGGTTTTACGTCACGGACTCCCTTTTCAACCAAGGGCTAGGACGGTTGCCTTCTTGCGAAGGACTTGTTTTGGCAGATGTAATCGTTACCCTGAGTGCATGCCATTGCTAACCTCAGACCGTGACGGGGCGCGAACCCTCGACCTGACGCCTCAGAGTCGCGGACGCTACCGGTTGAGCCACGGCGACTACACAATATATATATATATATATATATATATATATATATATATATATATATATATATATATTTATATATATATATATATATATATATATATATATATATATATATATATATATATATATATATATATATATATATATATATATATATATATATATATTAAGGGGATTGAGTTTTCTGGCCCTTCACCCCAAGTCTCAGGTTAGAATAAGTCTATGTTTGGGAGACAAACAAATTCCATATGGCTATTCTCTTGCACAGTTTATGATTCCTCTCGTCTGATATTTTTCTTTAGCCTTCTCCCTACTTCTCTGCAGTCATTATCGTATATCTCTACTATACGCATCTTAAAATTAAGATGTATGCTGAAGATATATATATATATATATATATATATATATATATATATATATATATATATATATATATATATATATATATATATATATATATATATATATATATATATATATATATATTCCTTCCATTTTAGATATGTTAACAGTTCAGTGTTATTAATATGTTATATTATATATATATATATATATATATATATATATATATATATATATATATATATATATATATATATATATATATATATATATATATAGAGAGAGAGAGAGAGAGAGAGAGAGAGAGAAAGTCTAATGTTATTAATGATTATACATCCAAAAATACGTCCATTTTGAAAGAGCGAGTTGAATGTTTTTAATGCTTCATACAAAAATTCACGCACCCTGAGGAGAGAGAGAGAGAGAGAGAGAGAGAGAGAGAGAGAGAGAGAGAGAGAGAGAGAGAGAGAGATTATTTTTATTTTATTAATTTATTGCGCCAAGGCGTCAGACATTACATGAGTTCATACAAATAATGCTTCAAATGGATACAAAACCAAGAGTTGAACATGGTTTACAGGGAGGTGTACATATTGATAAAACATTGCTGCACACTAACACACAACTCACAGTATGGCAGCACAGAGTACATTATATGCAAAAGTAAAGCTCAGAGAAACGCAGAATGCACAAACAGAATTATACAGCAACATACAGAAAATATATGTAGAGAGAGAGAGAGAGAGAGAGAGAGTCTGAATGTTTTTAATGTTTATGCATGCAAAAATGCATCCATCCTGAGAGTTTTGAAAGATATTAATGTTTATACATACAAAAATGCGTCCAACCTGAGAGAGAGAGAGAGAGAGAGAGAGAGAGAGAGAGAGAGAGAGAGAGAGAGAGAGAGAGAGAGAGAGAGAGTTTTGAATGTTATTAAAGTTTATACATACAAAAATGCGTCCAACCTGAGAGAGAGAGAGAGAGAGAGGAGAGAGAGAGAGAGAGAGAGAGAGAGAGAGAGAGAGAGAGAGAGAGAGAGAGAGAGAGAGAGTTGAATTTTTCAGTGTTTAAACATACAAAAATGCACATGGTTTGTTTTTATTTGTCCCGACATTTATGGGTCATGCAATGGAATCCAGGTACTTTGGGAAGAACTGTGGGTGATATGCATGCACACACGGTACTCGAGATACCGTCTCTGTCTAAGCATGCACACAGACATACCTGGGATGTTTCACGAATGTAGACAGTGAATGTACACACCCTATACAGAACTCAGATTTGCTAATATGAAAGATTCGCTTTAAAAAACCTTGCACACTGATAATAGTAATGATAAAACACTATACAAATAGGCCTGTTTTATATAAATACTGAAGTAGTTATTGCCACAATAAGACAGACTATTATAGCTTAACACAGTGCTTGGAAATAAAGAACAGCCTCACATTCATGTTTTTAAAACTATGATAGCCTCAATATAGTTTTTATTCACTGAATTTGAGCATGTTACATATATATATATATATATATATATATATATATATATATATATATATATATATATATATATATATATATATAATAGTTTTAAGAATAATTAAATGTATGATATATGCTTAGACACACACACACACAATCATACTTTAATACAGGTATTCGTGTTTCTGAAACTACGAAAATCCTTCCAAACTATTGTGTATCTTCATCCAACGCTTTTGTACAATCTCGACTCCGTAGTCCTACAGCTAGTATCTCACAGTACAACTAACATAAGCAACTATATCCAAGTCAATATTATCCTCGTGAAAGCAACGAAACAAATTAATGAGTAAATAAACGAATGAATATGTAATCCTATCAGTGAGTAAATGAATGAATGAATGATTTAAATAAATAAATGAATGAATATTGAAATAAAAAAAGAAATAAAAGCGTCAAGGTACTCATGGCGAGGCATGTGAGTGCAATAAAACCGTAGCAGCACTGTTATCAGATTGTCTTCAACATTTGTCTATCGTAACTTTTAGGTGTTTGTAAGTAGGTGACATTAAGTATGTGAATAAATAAATATATAAATACAGTATTCACATTCTTCAATTCTGTTGAAGTCTAGTGTATGTTATTTGACTATTCATATCTTATAAACCCTTTCCTTAAAAAAAATAATAAATAATATAATAAACTTTAGGGAGAATGCTATGTAAATCTTGAATTGATAATGCAAAATATGTTTACTTTATTACACAGATAACATTCATTTAGAACAACGGCTTACTTAAGTGGGGATTATGAAGAAAACTTTTTTCCCCCATAATTGTAAATTTTTTCTCTGGTCTAGGTAAGCAGCTACTATGCCATATATATATATATATATATATATATATATATATATATATATATATATATATATATATATATATATATATAATATATATTTTTTTTTTTACTGCCAGAATGACTGTGCACATTGGTGAACTGATGATTGGGTGAAAATACAGAAATTATTTTAAGAAATAATATAGAAATCGGTATACGGATTTTTTTTTTTATGGACAAATAACCCCTATGTAAACCTAACATCATGCTACAGATGTTGCATGCTTTCCTTAACAATCAGAATATGAGAGAGAGAGAGAGAGAGAGAGAGAGAGAGAGAGAGAGAGAGAGAGAGAGAGAGAGAGAGAGAGAGAGAATTTGCAGATTGAAAAACTGGTTATTTGTTCCTTGTAAACAAGTCTTATTTTCATGAATGAAAGAAGAATTTTGAAAATGAAATACTAAAATCATTGTGACACACACACACACACACACACACACACACACACACACACACACACACACACACACACACACACACACACACACACACACACACACACACACACACACACATATATATATATAATATATATATATATATATATATATATATATATATATATATATATATATATATATATATATATATATATATATATATATATATATATATATATATATATATCACACGTGTGTGAATTAACGAAGTGATGAAAATTCAAAGAATTCAATAATTTATGCCAATTTTACTTACCTAAGTTACTAGCAAATAGAAACCAAGTAAAAGACTAGCAAGCTCAAAGTACTGAGTTTTTGTTTTTGAAAAACGAATTTCTATAGAAGAAACTGTGAAAGGAGAGGAGAGTCTGTGATAGGTGAGGAGAGGCTCCTATTCGACACCCAAACTCTCCCACTGCCAGATGTAAACAGAAAATCGAATGAACCCGAGAGACCGACGTAGCCTTCCTTTGCAAAGTGAGGAACGCCCAGCTTTGACTATCGTGCACTACTTTCATAAGTTACCGTACTATGAATACAATTCCATGTTATTTTTTTTTCATGCCTAAAGTTAAAATTATGGTGGTCATATAGTAATCATGGTTGGTCTCTAGGTATTTACTAAATTGAGATAGTAATTGACAAAATCATACGGGGTTGAAAAGAAAATTATCGTGCCATTGGCAGCTCAGGCCGCACGCGGCCTCTGTGCAACCATTCTTGGCGAAGATTCGCAATTTACGCAAGATCTTGCCAGAATATGTATACACCCCCGCCCACGAGAAAAAAAACAAAAAGGTTTTTAAAATATAGGCATTTGTGTACCTTTGGCGAATGGCATTGTTTCCTATAAACAACCATACCATATACATAACTCAACCTCCAACTGAAGAAGGAACTACTACTACTACTACTACTACTACTACTACTACTACTAATAAACCCAGCCACTGAGGGGGGCAAGCCAGCCTCAACTTGGTGCCGGTCCCAAGCCCGGGTAGATGGGGAGGGTTATTAAAATGAAAAAGAAGAAGAAGACGAAGAAGAAGAAGAAGAAGGACGAGGAGGAGGAGGAGGAGGAGGAGTTTTCCCGACTCGCGCACTTTGCCACTGATCTACCCGAGGACATCTTGCAAATAAATTCAATGTAAATTTTTCTAATTCCTGTTTTCTAAAATCTTTTAGATTTTTTTTTTTTTATTCAACAGAGGTGTGATACCAAATGCAAAGAAAGGAGTTTTCAGTCGAAATTCCGGATTGCTATCTGTCTTTGGGACATTGAAAAATGCCACAGTAAATACGTATGTGAATGTTTGCGTGAGTTAAACATGTAGATATATTTAGTTAACAAAAATCGTAAAACAAAAAGAAGAAGAAGAAGAACTTTTCTTTTGATGACATATCTTTTTTCTATATTAAGAACTTTTTTTTTATGATTACATGTATTTTTTCTATATTAAGAACTTTTCTTATTATTGTGTCATTTTTGTTTCTAAATAACTTCACAGAAGCTTCTGTAAGAATTTGACTCAAACCCTTATGGCCAATCCTGACACCAGCCTTCACCATTTCATCAGGGATTAGCTCTGGCATCGAGTTGGTTTAGAATGCACGAAAAGTCTGCATTCAGAATAATATGAAAGTGTTAAAATGGGAGAGTCATTACAATTAAGCTGGTTCACTTTGGGTCAATTCCATTTTAGATGTTTTTCAATACAAGATGAAATACTTAAGTACAAAATTAAGTGTATGTAATAAGTGACTCCGTATTTGCAATGATAACGCCTAAAGTGACATCACTGAATTATGGTGAATAGAGTGGTTAAGTGTAGGGCAGGATTAATTAATATAAAATTCTGAGATAAAGTGTCTATAGGAATAGTAAATGTATAGAGGACCTGGAAAGGTGCTAAGACTCCGCGTTGGAGGTCGAAAGGTCATTCCAACTATTTTATGACTTGATTCAACGATTACAAAATATTTGACCATCGTCATTTATAAAAAAGGTTTCCAAATAGACATACTTCAGGAACCTCGTTTGAGCCGTTCATAAAGGGGAGTTTACACGGTCAAACGGTTCGTCGAACGCGGTTCGACATACACGTGTTTGAAGTGATGTTCGAACGTGTGAACGGGGTATTTGGTTGTCGAACACGTTTGTCGAACGTGTTCGACAACCAAATACCCCGTTCACACGTTCAAACATCTCTTCAAACACTTGTCTGTCGAACCGCGTTCGACGAACCGTTTAACCGTGTAAAACCCCCATTAACAACACGCTTTGGCATAGAAAAAAATACCAAACCAATCCTCTCCATCGCATGCTACCTGTAACTCATTCACCGAAATACTTTACGAGAAGAAAGAAAGAAAGAAAAAAAAAAGGCATATGTATATGAATTTTGCTGAGTCGAAACAACATGTTGATAAAGTATCTTGAATACCCTTTCTCTCCCCTTAACTCTTTCACTATATGGGTGATGAATAAAAAATCCTCTTCACGCCGTCAACACGTGAGATCCAGATATTGCCCCCTGGGATAATGGTCATTAGAATATATGTTTGCGTAGATGGCACTACTACTACTACTACTACTACTACTACTACTACTACTACTACTACTACTACTACTAACAATAATAATAATAATAATAATAATAATAATAATAATAATAATAATAATAATAATAATAATAATATAATAATAATAATAATAATAATAATAATAATAATAATAATAATAATAATAATAATAATAATAATTATAATGATAATAATAAGTAGAAGCATAAGAAGGAAAAAAGGGCAACAACAACAACAACAATAACAACATTGATACTACTACTACTACTACTACTACTACTACTACTACTTCCAATAATAATGATAATAATAATAATAATAATAATAATAATAATAATAATAATAATAATAATAATAATAATAATAATAATAATAATTATTATTATTATTATTATTATTAATTATTATTATTACTATTATCATTATAATGCGGAGAAGAAATAAAAAACTTATCTGTGCTGGGTTTACGCCTGGGAATAACCAAGCGATAAGATAAAAATGATCTCAATCGTCCTTTTGTCCCAGCTCCTCTCGCACGCATGATGCAATCGTAGGGAAAGCTTGCTAGTATTTGACGTAGTTCTAACGGGCTATCTATTATCGACCAATTCCACTGCTCTACCTTGCTTTCTTTCGTCATCTTGCAGATACAGAATCTCTCTCTCTCTCTCTCTCTCTCTCTCTCTCTCTCTCTCTCTCTCTCTCTCTCTCTCTCTCTCTCTCTCTCTCTCTCTATCTATCTATCTAAATTATCATCTATCTATCTATCTATCAATCTATCTACTATCTATCTCACACATTTTCTTTCACTTGGTTCTTTCTGAGCGTTTACTGCTCCTTCCTCTCTCTTGCAACACGAGAGTTCAATCATTTTTCATCTCTTTTATTCGCCTTTCCCTCTGTGTTCTCTTGTCCCGTAAAATAATAATGATGTTGACATTTTAGTGGAATATCTCAAAAGTAACCGTTGTAAATGGTGGTATTTATGGCAATTTGTCCTCCGCTTGGTGTTTCTCCACTATCTAAATGGCTTAGCGCCTTGAAGCACTGAAAGTATGAAGCTGTTACCAGATTTATCACCTCAAAGTACAGTGTTTGTGTGTGTGTGTGTGTGTGTGTGTGTGTGTGTGTGTGTGTGTGTGTGTGTGTGTGTGTTAGAAGAGGGAAGGAAAGTAATTTTCACGTTAATCAATCGCTGACCGAATATTAAAAGGCTATAGGAGTAGAGACGACAAAATCCCCCCCCCCCCTTGGTTTAAAAGACAACTCCTGCCAATTCCAAGCTCTAATAAATGGAGAGAGTAATGGTAAGGAAAGGCAGTCGGCCGTGTAACGGTAGCCATGCCGAAGCGATTAATTCCGTGGGACAAAATAGGAACATCGACCCTTTTTAAACGCTACTACTGCCGTTAATGTCATCAAATTTAAAAAAAAAGTATCGGTAAAAGCTCAGGTTTGTTCCCAGAAGCAGTGTATTTGGAAATAAATTAAAAAGTATTCACTCCCATATAGGCTAATTAATCTTTGAGTTTCACGAGAGTGTGGCGAGGGAATGAAGGGTGGATACCTTTCATAACGCCCCACGGTGGTCTCGATCGCGGTTTGTCACCTCTCGAGTCAAACACTTTAACCATTACGCAGCCGTGGTCTCCTGTTTGCAAATACTAATCCACAAATTAAAATGAAGTTAATAAGGTCAGACTATGAATGAATTTTTTTTCAAGGTTAAATATACTGTTTGAATGGATTACGAAACATGGCACACAGGGTGTCCTTATTATTATCATCACATTAGGAGATAAGAACGCTAAAAATTGACATCTCTTGACGACAGAGCATCTACACACATAAGATACCAGTCACCATTTTATGTATCACAATTAGTCTCCATTCGAATGGGAGTGAACACACACATATGAAAGCCGGGGGATTAAGGCTGGATGCAATTCCTAACGGCCGCGGTAGGATCAAACCCGCGTTAGTCGCTTCCCGACTCGCGTGCTCTACCAATGAGCTACAGCGGTCTCCAGGATTTCTACAAAATTGATGAGGAAATTTTACTGAGAACTATAAGCATGGCGCCTCAACACTAGAACTTCTGATATTCAACGTTTCTTTGTTTATTAATAGCTATAGAAGTATCGTTCTCTGAGAGGCAATTCACTCGTAAACCACCTTTGAATAATACCTGACGTGACAAAGATATGGATACGAAGTTAAGTCATAAAGGTTGATGAGATTCCAAATGCCAATATCAGTTTTTTTAGGTCAAGTTTCCATATCTTTTCTTTTATCTCCCCTTCTCCTCCTCCAACTCCTCCTCCTCCTCTTCCTCCTCCTTCGCCTCTCTACCTTCTACTCTAGGTTGTCCTCCTCTTCCTTTCTATCCTTTTCTCCGGCATGCAATCCTCCTCTTCCTCCATCCCCTCCTCTCTACCCTCTTTCCCAGCTTGTCCTTGTAATCCCCAAGCTCTTAAAGCTGCCTTGATTCTCTGCAGTTCGATCCCCTTCGAGAGGCCAAAGTGAGAAAAGGAATACGATTGTTTTTGAAATTGAAGGAATAATGGTTTATATATTTGAGAAAAGAAGGACTTAGTATGATCATACGCGTACTGGATACTACACAGAATATGGATTAATGGGGATTAACTGGGATTTATAAAACGGGAAACAAACTAACTTCTGATAATACTCGCCATGATATATATATATATATATATATATATATATATATATATATATATATATATATATATATATATATATATATATATATATATATATATATATATATATATATATATATATATATATATGAAGTACTTATTAATATGACGCGGCCCAAAGGGGAGTTGCCATTTGATAAACGGTGGGGGTAAACCAGCAGCGACTGTCGGGCCTCATTGTAGAATACCCTTACCCACTACCTTGTGGGTGGACCCAAGCAGAGTGGAAGGAGGGGGAGACGTGGCCACCCTCTGATGAACCTAAGGAGCATGAGAGGAGAGGTAGAGGAGCGTACGTGCAACGTGGTGAGTGCGCGTTTCTTGGCTCGGCCACCCCCCTTACACAGGGGAATGAGGCTTATGTCTCCGTATGTACTTATTAATTTCATGACCTTATCTGGCCACCTTCTCATAGTACTATGAGAAGGTGGCCAGTTAAAGTCACGAAATTACTAAGTACTTCATATATATCTTCATATATATCTGTTTTGGAATTAAGTGTCAGTTTTTGAGACATTTATTCCAAAGCATTATAAATATGCGTGTTTAGGTGCTGAAGTACAGGATAAACATACGTTGTTCGCCAATTCTGGTTCCTGAGCTTATAACGCAGGTGGCTGTTCAAGGAGCCTGCTATGTGTACATGTGTGTTCATTATGCAAGCTGAGTTAGCAGGGGTTAAGAAAATGAGAAATACCACAGTCTTTACCATATCCTCATAACAAAATAAAAATGTGTATATTATTTTCGCCTCAGATTGAGGCTATCGAACGAATCGCTCAACGTGCGTTGTAGATATCCACGGTGGGTGGGGGGTGGGGTGGAATGGCCATGGTGGGTCCGTGGGTGAGTTGATTGGGAGCTGGAATAAATCTTCAAAAATAAGAAAATCTTGAAATTGTTCTTGAAGGGGTTAGTAAGAGTCCCCTCAATACTTGTTAGTAAGATGCCTTGATTTGAATGGAAGGGGGAAAGTATGAATAGGATTGTGGTGAAGAAGGCAAAGGCGATGGCGCCCCTGAATACTGGGGGACCACCACGAAGAAATGGTAAATGGGGAGATACGAAACAAATACAAATTTATAAATATAAAAACTGAAAACTAGTTAGATGACCAAAAGCGCCGCTGAAACTCTCCCGTAGATTGATCTTGTATGGGCAGCTTTTCCTAATGCTTAATAAGGGATACCTGTTTAGATCTAACCTCTTAACTAACGCTTCCTTGGGCATAAAATTTTACAGACTGATGACCCTCTTTTGACATAAACCTTTTCCATGGTAAAATGAAAAAAAAAAAATAAGGGACAGGTATATATACACATAAACGCACTTATATGTGCACCGTCCTACGTCACAATTAATCCCCATGCAAATGAAGGTGGACACAGACATATTGGCGCTGGGGATTTAAGGCAGGAGTCCACCTTTACGCTCAGCGATGGAATTTAACTCGTCCTGGTCGCTTCCCGACTCGCGCGCTCTACCACTGAACTACTGCTGCCCCCAAACAAGCTCCCTTATATTTTAATATAATGACAATATTCTTAAACAGAGTAAAGAAATATTAGAAAAAACAAACAAACAGAATGAGGCGGACTCGAATTCGGCTCCTTTGATATGCTAAACCGTAGTGTTAAAGCCGTCGAGCCGGGTGGGGTGGGGGTGGGGGTAAATCCTGAATAAAACCCAATGCCACAACATGCGTTTACCCTTTGCAAAAAGCATGCATTGGTATATGGACCTGTTCTGCGATCATGATGTGTATTATAGTATATTAAAAAACCTCTCT
>JAXCGZ010019570.1:17500-20000 GCA_037179515.1 Halocaridina rubra
TCTCACTATAACCTACATTCTCGTTTCCATTCCACAGGTGGGGTATTTGCCTACTGCAACACTAATACTCCTATTGTGAGGCTCATGGATCTTGAATCTCCTGACTTTACTGTTCTCTGGCTGAAAATCAATCTCTCCACTACCACAACTTTCCTTTGCTTCTGCTACTGTTCTCCAAACTCCACCGAGTTTGTGTCTTTCTTTGAATATCGTCCCTCGTGCCATGAGTCCTTGCTATCCTCTCACCCACATGCCGAAGTTCTCTAAATTGGAGATTTCAATGTACACCACAGTGAGTGGCTTCATTCTTCTCACACTGATGTCGGAGGAAGTGAGGCCCTTGCTTTCTCTATTACTCACGATCTGGAGCAAATTATCAAGCATCCTACTCGTGTTCCTGATCGTCACGAACAGGCAGCGAACACTCTTGACCTATTTCGTATCTCTAACCCTTCAAACTACTCTTAGTCTGTGCTTTCCCCTCTTGGCAAATCTTACCACTCTCTGATCTCAATCTCTTCCATTTTCGCTCCCCCTCCATCGATCCCTCCTACTCAGCACCCCCTTTGGCACTTTGAGTGTTCCAAACATGAAAATTTGCTTAACATCCTCATTGACTTCCCATGGGATTACTACTGCTTTCGGTCCGCAACCCTGATCAGGTAGCTCTAAAAGTTGCCGAGATCATGACCTCGGGAATGGAGGCGTACATCCCCTCTTCTACAAAACCTTTCTCTCCCCCTAAACCTTGGTTTGACTGTGCCTGCTCCATGGCTATCCAGGCCAGGAATCAGGCACACCAATCTTACCAAGCCTCTCCGGCCGATTTAACTCGCTTTGCTTTTATTGTTGCTAAGAATTCCTGTACTGCTCAGATTCGAAGGTCACCAGCTTCCTTTATAAGAAGGAAAGTTGATGACCTTAACTCCTCTCCCACTGACAAATGCCTCTGGTCCTTAGCCAAAAACCTCTCCAAAAACTTCTGTAACTAAAGCTTTCCCCCTCTCATTCGTTCTGATGGTTCTATAGCTTGCTCTCCCACTGACAAAGCCACTCTCTTTGGCTCTCATTTTTCTGCCAAGTCTTCTATAAACGATTACAGGGCACCTGTTCCTCAATCTTTACCTCTCTCTAATCCTTTGCCCTCCCTTATCCTTTCTTCCCACTAAGTTCATAAGGTTCTTCGCTCACTAAAGACGAACAAGGTATTTGGTCCCGATGGTATCCCTGCAAGGTTCCTTTAGGAGTTTGCAGATGAATTGGCTCCCGTGCTTTGCCTTCTTTTTTTGCCTCATTCTGTCAGCCAGTATCTATCCTTCATCATGGAAGTATGTTCTAGTTCAACCTGTTCCTAAGAAGGGTGACCACTCTATTCCTTTAGACTACCGACCAATTGCCCTAACCTCCTCTATTGCCAAAGTTTTCGAAACTTTGCTCAATGCTCACATCCTGAAACACCTTGAATCTAACTCACTTATCTCTGATCATCAGTACGGCTTCCGCAAGGCAAGATCCACTGTGACCTCCTGTCCTATCTTACTCATGTATGGTCATCTTCTCTGAGGAACTATGGGGAATCTTTTGTCATCACCATTGATATCTCTAAGGCTTTTTACAGAGTCTGGCACAAGTCTCTGTTGGCCAAAGTCCCTGCCTATGGATTTACCCTTTCTTTCTTTTCTCTGAATTAAAGTTTTCTTTCTGACCGTTTTATATCTGTAGCTGTTGATGGTGCGAAATCTAGCCCTTTCTCTGTTACCAGTAGTGTTCCACAGGGCACTGTTCCTTCACCTACTCTGTTCCTTCTCTTCATCAATGATCTTCTACAATCCCCATCTTCCTCTCTTCTTCATGCCTTTACTGATGATTCTACTCTTCACTTTTCCTCTGCCTTTTTCTTCACAGCCCTCTTCTGCTACTCATAATCAGTCTTGTATCACTAATTTTTCTACTCTCAACTCCGATTTGCAGAGGGTATCTGAGTGGGGCACTCAAAATTAAATTAAATTCAATATCTCCAGGACACAGTTTCTGGCTATCTCTTTTTCTTCTCCTGATATCTCTATTGTCTTCGAAGCTAACGAAATTCACCCTCTTAGTTCTATCAACATATTAGGAATCCATATAGCCTCTAACTTGTCTTGGAGAAATCACATAATGAAGATTTCTAAATCCTCATCCAAAAAATTGGGGGTTTTGTTTCGTGTCCGTTATTACTTTTTATCTTTACAGCTACTTAAAATTCATAAAGGCCTTTTACGGCTCTGCTTAGAATACTTCTCACACATCTGAGATGCTTCTTCTTATACTTATCTCCTTGATAGAGTTGAGTCTAAGGCAGTCATATTCATTAATGATCCTTCTCTTACTTCGAATCTGTATTCTCTCTCTCTTCGTCGTAAGGTATCTTCCCTTTCTCTTTTCTATCGCTAGGACTTCCATCGCTGCTCTGATGTGGAGATTTGTTGCTCGCGAATTGGTCGGTGCAGTCACTGCTTCT
>JAXCGZ010019570.1:25000-46112 GCA_037179515.1 Halocaridina rubra
AAACATGAATCATTTTTTACCCCGACCGGGACTCGAACCTAGGACTTATGGTTACTAAGTCAAGGCGCTACCACTACACCACAGAAGGTTAAAAGGAACCCAACCTTATAGCTTATATCTGCTATACTTAGGAATGAACGCATTCTAACTGAATGCCACTATGTTCATATTACAGATTCCCCAACCTCACTCGTGGCTTCATTTTAGCATTTAATTCAATTCCCAATCTCATTCGGGCCATGAAATTATCAAATAAGCACATTACATATGTGAAAACATGAATCATTTTTTACCCCGACCGGGACTCGAACCTAGGACTTATGGTTACTAAGTCAAGGCGCTACCACTACACCACAGAAGGTTAAAAGGAACCCAACCTTATAGCTTATATCTGCTATACTTAGGAATGAACGCATTCTAACTGAATGCCACTATGTTCATATTACAGATTCCCCAACCTCACTCGTGGCTTCATTTTAGCATTTAATTCAATTCCCAATCTCATTCGGGCCATGAAATTATCAAATAAGCACATTACATATGTGAAAACATGAATCATTTTTTACCCCGACCGGGACTCGAACCTAGGACTTATGGTTACTAAGTCAAGGCGCTACCACTACACCACAGAAGGTTAAAAGGAACCCAACCTTATAGCTTATATCTGCTATACTTAGGAATGAACGCATTCTAACTGAATGCCACTATGTTCATATTACAGATTCCCCAACCTCACTCGTGGCTTCATTTTAGCATTTAATTCAATTCCCAATCTCATTCGGGCCATGAAATTATCAAATAAGCACATTACATATGTGAAAACATGAATCATTTTTTACCCCGACCGGGACTCGAACCTAGGACTTATGGTTACTAAGTCAAGGCGCTACCACTACACCACAGAAGGTTAAAAGGAACCCAACCTTATAGCTTATATCTGCTATACTTAGGAATGAACGCATTCTAACTGAATGCCACTATGTTCATATTACAGATTCCCCAACCTCACTCGTGGCTTCATTTTAGCATTTAATTCAATTCCCAATCTCATTCGGGCCATGAAATTATCAAATAAGCACATTACATATGTGAAAACATGAATCATTTTTTACCCCGACCGGGACTCGAACCTAGGACTTATGGTTACTAAGTCAAGGCGCTACCACTACACCACAGAAGGTTAAAAGGAACCCAACCTTATAGCTTATATCTGCTATACTTAGGAATGAACGCATTCTAACTGAATGCCACTATGTTCATATTACAGATTCCCCAACCTCACTCGTGGCTTCATTTTAGCATTTAATTCAATTCCCAATCTCATTCGGGCCATGAAATTATCAAATAAGCACATTACATATGTGAAAACATGAATCATTTTTTACCCCGACCGGGACTCGAACCTAGGACTTATGGTTACTAAGTCAAGGCGCTACCACTACACCACAGAAGGTTAAAAGGAACCCAACCTTATAGCTTATATCTGCTATACATAGGAATGAACGCATTCTAACTGAATGCCACTATGTTCATATTACAGATTCCCCAACCTCACTCGTGGCTTCATTTTAGCATTTAATTCAATTAATTAAAAATTATCATGTTTTCACATATGTAATGTGCTTATTTGATATTTCATGCCCGAATGAGATTGGGAATTGAATTAAATGCTAAAATGAAGCCACGAGTGAGGTTGGGGAATCTGTAATATGAACATAGTGGCATTCAGTTAGAATGCGTTCATTCCTAAGTATAGCAGATATAAGCTATAAGGTTGGGTTCCTTTTAACCTTCTGTGGTGTAGTGGTAGCGCCTTGACTTAGTAACCATAAGTCCTAGGTTCGAGTCCCGGTCGGGGTAAAAAATGATTCATGTTTTCACATATGTAATGTGCTTATTTGATAATTTCATGGCCCGAATGAGATTGGGAATTGAATTAAATGCTAAAATGAAGCCACGAGTGAGGTTGGGGAATCTGTAATATGAACATAGTGGCATTCAGTTAGAATGCGTTCATTCCTAAGTATAGCAGATATAAGCTATAAGGTTGGGTTCCTTTTAACCTTCTGTGGTGTAGTGGTAGCGCCTTGACTTAGTAACCATAAGTCCTAGGTTCGAGTCCCGGTCGGGGTAAAAAATGATTCATGTTTTCACATATGTAATGTGCTTATTTGATAATTTCATGGCCCGAATGAGATTGGGAATTGAATTAAATGCTAAAATGAAGCCACGAGTGAGGTTGGGGAATCTGTAATATGAACATAGTGGCATTCAGTTAGAATGCGTTCATTCCTAAGTATAGCAGATATAAGCTATAAGGTTGGGTTCCTTTTAACCTTCTGTGGTGTAGTGGTAGCGCCTTGACTTAGTAACCATAAGTCCTAGGTTCGAGTCCCGGTCGGGGTAAAAAATGATTCATGTTTTCACATATGTAATGTGCTTATTTGATAATTTCATGGCCCGAATGAGATTGGGAATTGAATTAAATGCTAAAATGAAGCCACGAGTGAGGTTGGGGAATCTGTAATATGAACATAGTGGCATTCAGTTAGAATGCGTTCATTCCTAAGTATAGCAGATATAAGCTATAAGGTTGGGTTCCTTTTAACCTTCTGTGGTGTAGTGGTAGCGCCTTGACTTAGTAACCATAAGTCCTAGGTTCGAGTCCCGGTCGGGGTAAAAAATGATTCATGTTTTCACATATGTAATGTGCTTATTTGATAATTTCATGGCCCGAATGAGATTGGGAATTGAATTAAATGCTAAAATGAAGCCACGAGTGAGGTTGGGGAATCTGTAATATGAACATAGTGGCATTCAGTTAGAATGCGTTCATTCCTAAGTATAGCAGATATAAGCTATAAGGTTGGGTTCCTTTTAACCTTCTGTGGTGTAGTGGTAGCGCCTTGACTTAGTAACCATAAGTCCTAGGTTCGAGTCCCGGTCGGGGTAAAAAATGATTCATGTTTTCACATATGTAATGTGCTTATTTGATAATTTCATGGCCCGAATGAGATTGGGAATTGAATTAAATGCTAAAATGAAGCCACGAGTGAGGTTGGGGAATCTGTAATATGAACATAGTGGCATTCAGTTAGAATGCGTTCATTCCTAAGTATAGCAGATATAAGCTATAAGGTTGGGTTCCTTTTAACCTTCTGTGGTGTAGTGGTAGCGCCTTGACTTAGTAACCATAAGTCCTAGGTTCGAGTCCCGGTCGGGGTAAAAAATGATTCATGTTTTCACATATGTAATGTGCTTATTTGATAATTTCATGGCCCGAATGAGATTAGGAATTGAATTAAATGCTAAAATGAAGCCACGAGTGAGGTTGGGGAATCTGTAATATGAACATAGTGGCATTCAGTTAGAATGCGTTCATTCCTAAGTATAGCAGATATAAGCTATAAGGTTGGGTTCCTTTTAACCTTCTGTGGTGTAGTGGTAGCGCCTTGACTTAGTAACCATAAGTCCTAGGTTCGAGTCCCGGTCGGGGTAAAAAATGATTCATGTTTTCACATATGTAATGTGCTTATTTGATATATATATATATATATATATATATATATATATATATATATATATATATATATATATATATATATATATATATATATATATATATATATATATATATATATATATATATATATATACATAAATTTGTCTCACGAAGAGCACGTGAATGCTGTAAATATTGATGGCATACGTAGGAATATGAAAGGTTACTGAGAATCCTAGTACTTTTGAGTACATTTATCTACTCATCTTCAGAGGAGATGCGTAGATAAATATACTCGAAGGTACTAAGGTTCTCAACAACCTTTCTTTTCCCTACGTAGTCTTTTAGCAATCCATCCATGCACGCATACATACATACATACATAGATACATACATACATACATACATACATACATACATACATACATACATACATACATACATACATACATACATACATACATACATACATACATACATATATACATATATAATCATATAACACTTTCAGCAAGCAAATATATTATATGACTAGGTACTGATCCATATAGTATGTCGTTACCTGACACTACATAAGAACGGATCGATGATCAATGAATGACGTAATAAGTGATACTTAAAAGAGAGATATTACTGCCCAGCTAAATAAAGATTATTCTTAGAAAAAGGACAGTGAGTTATTTTTCCTAGACACGGAGGGGCAGGGCAGGCACACGCTTTAATGCTGACCTCATTGTACAGATGGATGCACAAATAGCTTGAACTATACGCCTATGGCAATATTTATGCTTTCACTATGCCTGGTGAGTTATCAGTGGCTATGAGTCGACACACTTACTATTATTACATCTAATTTCTCTCATTGATGCATTATTTTTGTGTCACAAGTAGTTCCCATTCGAATAGGGGTGGATGACGAAAAATTAAAGCTGCACTTTCAATGAAGTACCTTTTTTTTGTGTGTCAATGAGTCCCATTCGAATAGAGGTGGACACTGACAAGTTTGAGATGGGGAATTTGGGGATTAGGCTGGATGCTCTTCCAAATACCCCGCATGGCTTCCCGACTCGCGAACTTTACCAGTGAACTCTCAGTGGCTTAGTGAAAATATTCTCTTCAACTGATTAAAGCCTGGGGGGGGGGGAGGTAAGGCTGGATGCTCTTAAAGCTCCGTCATGGTCTCGGATCACGTTCTATCACTTCCTGGGTTGAGCATTCTACTCTTATGTTATGGGGGTCCCTTTTATTGCATCATATGGAGCAGAGACTTGCAATGCGAGAGAAAATAGAATTAACATGTTGAATGTAATGGAGATGAGGTTTTTGAGAAGTATGATTGTGCGTCTCTAGAATAGACAGAGTAAGAAATGAGGATGTACAGACAGAGAACGTGTGCTGAGAGGAAGCTGTTGGATAGGTGTGATCCAAGTGTTGAGTTGGTTTGGACACAGAAAGGATGAGTGATGAGAGTGTGGAGTGCAGAAGCGATTGACATTAGGTCAAGAAGAAGACCTAGAATGTGATGGATGGATGGCGTATAGAATGCACTGAATGCCCTTGGAATGTCAGTGGAGCAGGGAAGAGAACGTACAAGAGATAGGAATGAGTGGAAGAAGATTGTATATAGGTGACACGGGCCAAAGGGATTTCTCGCACCTGCTAGCTTAGTGAACTGTGATGGACGGGTGTGAGGGGAGTTACCATGTGATGAAGGAGTGGGGGTAAACCAGTTGCGGCTGTCGGGCCTCATTATAGAATATCCTTACCCGCCTACCTTGTGGGTGACCCAAGCTGGGTGGCAGGGGGAGAAATGTGGCAACTCTTCATCCCCAAGGAGCTAAGAGGAGTGGTTGAGGCATGTGTGGATCGTGGTGAATGCGTGTTTCTTGGCTCGGCCACCCCCCTTACAAGGGATATGAGACCATGTATATGGATGTAAATGTATGCGTCAGAATGGTGTAAAATAATCTGACTTACTTCGTTGTTATAGATTAAGAAACATCACAAAAAATCATGCAACCTACTTAGCGACGGGCCTATCTTGGCACTTTTGAAATGTTAAAAGTTGAACGGTATTCAACGGTTCACTGACCCGGCGAGCAAGCACGAAATGCTTCCTTGTTTCTTGCTTAAATAAAGCTCAAAGACTTCGGTCATTTCAACATTGTTCGATGCTAAAGTGTAGTTTTAACTATACCATTTTCGTTTATTTATATATTTTTTTTTTGTACCGAGGGAAACTGTGCGAATTATGCTTTTTGATTTAAGTTTATGTTGTCTTTGACTTAGCCACTCCCCTTATAAGGGGAATATGGCTTTGGTATATGGATAGATGGATTCCCGCGTTATGGATCATAGGTCGATTTAATCTGATGACGAAAAGTGGATGTAAGGATAATTGCCTTAAGACAATTGTCCCTTAGGACCATTGCCTTTAGGAGAGCTACCTTTCAAGGCAATTACCCCTTTAATATTTAATTGCAACATGAATACCTAACCTAAGCTAACCTTACCTCAATCACAGAATAAGCTCTTGAAATTACACCAGATACCTCTTATGGGATAGATCCATCATCTCTCAATTTTATATTTCACTTTAATATAACCAAGTGGCAATAATTCGCTTTTTTGACCTTAAGTGTCAGGGGCAATTGTGCTAGGGGGCAACTGTTTATACGTCCAGAAAAGATATTAAGAGTATTTTGGTGTTTGGCATTGAGATATGCATATTAATTTTACTATGTTCATGACGACATAAAGTGAAAGATAATTCTGATATTACGAGGAACAATCTGAAAAAAAAAATGCTGAAGCACTCTATAAGGGCAGCGGAAACACAGATAGAGAGCGCAAACCAAGAAGCGACTACCACAGGCTCAGTTCCACCACTAGGCGTTAGGAAGGGCAACCTGGCTTCATCCTTCCTTATAGCTCCAACATGTCTGTATTAAGTCTAATCGAATGGGGAATAATTACGACATATAAAACGGTGCATAAAAGGGTGCAACTTTTATGTAGTGCTATGCAGAAAAAAGAAGAAGACTTCTATTGGAATTTAAGAAAACGAGATATTTTGAAAGTTCGGCTTCCTTGAAACATTAAACAAAAGTTAATTTTGAAATTACCATAGTCTTCACGAGCTCCTGTGAAATATGCATGTGATATATATTTAAAATTATTCCCATTTCTTCTTCTTCTTCTTCTTCTTCTTCTTCTTCTTCTTCTTCTTCTTCTTCTTCTTCTTCTTCTTCTTCTTCTTCTTCTTCTTCTTCTTCTTCTTCTTCTTCTTCTTCTTCTTCTTCTCTTCTTCTCTCCTCCTCCTCCTCCTCCTCCTCCTCCTCCTCTCCTCCTCCTCCTCCTCCTCCTCCTCCTCCTCCTCCTCCTCCTCCTCCTCCTCTTCTTCCTCTTCTTCTTCTTCTTCTTCTTCTTCTTCTTCTTCTTCTTCTTCTTCTTCTTCTCCTTCTTCTCCTCCTCCTCCTCCTCCTCCTCCTCCTCCTCCTCCTCCTCCTCCTCTTCTTCTTCTTCTTCTTCTTCTTCTTCTTCTTCTTCTTCTTCTTCTTCTTCTTCTTCTTCTTCTTCTTCTTCTTCTTCTTCTTCTTCTTCTTCTTCTTCTTCAAGAGAATGCTGAATGCAGACGTGCTTTCCTTGATCTAGAGAAGAGGTTTGCCAAAAGCTATTATTATCCAATAACAGAGAAAGTGACTAAGCAAGTGTTTGGAAAATTCGGGGCACGTTTTGACTCGGCACCAAATCTGGCCCTCTGCATTCCTGCCTATGTCAGAAAACTGTCTGACAGAGGCACCTTTCTTCCTTTTCACCATTGCATTTCTCACAACCGGGTATTGTCGACCCCCATTCGACTGGAGATGAAGGGTTACAGAAAATGGCAAGCAACTATAACACCAAGAAATGGTAGAGGATGCAAATTGGGAAGTGACAAATGCTGGTTCGACCCCCAAAGTGAAGCGTTAGGTAGGGCATCCATCCTTACTCCTGCTTTAACATATAAAAGTCTACCACCTGAAATATAAAAAAGTAGACAATTGATTTGATTTAGTATGCTTTATAAAGTCATGTAAACAATAAGTAAATATTGAGTGTGTCAAGCCTTCAGTAGAGGCAGGAAAATCTGTTTATTTCCTATGAACTTATGCATATTGCATTCATACACACATTCACACACAAACGCTCACACAAATACACGTGCATGCATGCAATACATGCATACATACATATATGCATACATACATACATACATACATACATACATACATACTTATATCGTAGTGCTAATCACTACGTTACAATTTTGACCAGATGTGTGCAAGGTAAGAACGGACAAGCGGTGGTTTGATTAAACTAAGTTCATTTAAGAGTACAACGTGTCCGACGCCTCAATGCCCCCTTCCCTTATGACTATCAAGACTGAGATCTATTCGTGCCCTGGGGAAAGTTCTAACTAAAGCTCTTTGTGTCTGACTGCCTTGGGTGTTCTTGAAGGAACCAAAGGGCAGGGCGTGTCAGCTTGGACAGATCAGCCAATAGGCTTCCAGAACCAAAGGGGAGGGGCTATTTCAACAGGCCTATTGGGCAGAAGAGGGTCCAAATCGCCCAGGCCTATTGGGTAGATCTCCAGGGGCATGTACATATGTACGGGTCAAATGTTTGTGTGTCTTGTGGTGGTAGGTATAGCTGATCCCTTGGCCCCTCTTAACCTCCAGAGGCACCTGATGCCCAGATGCTAAGGTTCATGCATCCAGCCATATATCTAGGTTGTCACCTACCATAAACATTGACAGTGGCCAGAAAAATAACTGGAGAATATTCAATTTCACCCTTGATCTCCAGCCCCACTTGTTTCCCTTCAGAACTAGGTTCATATTTCAGGTCCTGACTTCAGCATGACTTCATATACTTACGACATCCCCCATCGCCACACTGAAATTAGTATAGTTCAGATGGAGCATCAGCTATCTTCTGAGATCCTTTTTCTATATATGCTAACTCATTATTTTACAAAAAGTGTTGTCTAATACTTACAATTTCCTATGATATTCTAAACAGATTACAGGAATGTACAAATTACTACTCTCATTTCTTACTAAAAGTCTTCAGAAAGAGATCCTATTTAGACGATCTAAAACATGCAGAACATCTGTTTTCTGGAGAGAGATTAATAAAAACATATTCCTTACACTAAGTATTTAAAAAAAAATAAAAATAAAAACTTAAACTTTAGCATTATAATTACTATATACAACTAGTAATCATTAACAACATTATTTAAGAGCAAAAACAAGTTGAGATCATTACGTTACTTTTAAAAATATAAATTGTAGCTGGATATAATTTCGGTAAATATTCAATCATGCTTTAAGACAATGATAATAGTTACAAAAAATAAAAAAACTTAACATTTCAATTGCAATATGTAACTACTACTCAATGACAACATGTTATAGGAGTTTAAATTTAATCAGTATGATTACGTCTGTTTAATTATATAAAACATAAGTACGTATGAATTTTCAAATTGTAATATATAACATACATGTTATTTAGAAAAAAAAAAATAGATTTCAGCATGCACAGTTAATAAATGACACTTATTATAATAAACCTTATACTATAATTCCTACACCTATCTTACTTCTATAGGGGCATTGATTTGTCTTAAAACTAGGACTTATAATTATTATTTTTTGTGTGTGGATATTTTCTTCTCTGTGTCCTCTAGACATTGTCAAAGACGATGGGGACTTCTTCTTTCCCGTTTCTATCACTTCGATTACGTGACTCTAAGGGTGACTCTAGGATTTAAGGATTTTGGTTTTCTCTTCTGTTTGTTGCATGCCTTGCTTGGTCTTGAGATTCGTTGTATTCTAATTTCCCGGGTCCTTTGCCCGACAACTTTGAGGTAGGTCCGGGTTGTAACACGTACCACAAATCCTCTTTTTATTCTGGAGACTGGCCGGACAAAGGGAGGGCGTTGATGCATCAACTGGATCAACCGGAACCCCTCCCACCCACTTTCATGCGACTTTTGAGGTGGTCCTATACTATGACCATGTTTTGCGCCCCTCCTCAAATGAGGTGCATCTCCCTTCAGTAGCTGAAAAATACGAACATTGCCTGAAGTAGATTCCAAAGCCGGAAATTAGAACCTAATGTCGCTAATACAACTGCAAGAAAGAATTCATATGAGCTCTGTGTACAAACAATGGCCAGATGTCTGCATTCCGAGGGTATACTTCACCTCCCCTGCACCTGTAGTTATTTATGCATGATATTACTTTTCTACATGTATTAAAAAAACATTAAATACTGTGGCTAGCCACTAAAGAGATACTCTTATTAATAGTGACTACAATAGCATAAAAGCATGAATTCAAAATAAGCACAAGTCATTTCGTTACTGCTGATGGCATTACGAAAATAATAATTAGCAAAAGGCCATGGAGTGATAGCAACAATAACAGCCAACATAATAAGAATAGCAATAATAATAATCATGTTCACAGTAGCAAATAATAAGAAAAGGAAAAAAAAATAAAAATAACATTAAAGCAGGAATAACAGGAAATATACAAATGATTCTGGCATTCTGAGGCAAAAACTGAGTTCTATACTTATATTCCACAATACTGCTTATGTTAAAATCAATTTCATTTGGTCAGTCTCTGTCATATTCGAATTCCTGTAGTCATAATATATATATATATATATATATATATATATATATATATATATATATATTTATATATATATATATATATATATATATATATATATATATATATATATATATATATATATATATATATATATATATATATATATATATATATATATATATATATATATATATATATATATATATATATATATATATATCTAGGAGCATAGACACCACCCTGCTGGCTGCCCAATTTGTCAGTGGGAGCTTAGCTGTTTTTAAGATAATTGTGGTATGCGGTAGAAGAACTCTCACTGTTATTCCTTTATGTTATATTTATGTAATAACGGCATACAAGAATTTATCAAACATAATAAGACATGCACATATTTATCACCTAGCAAAGTTGTTAAAAAGAATAAAAAGATAAGGAGAATCAATAATGAAAACATTCTGTTAACATCAGGAAGTAGCACGTTTCAGTCCCGGGTAGGGTGAAAGACGAGAGAGAGGGAGAAAGAGAGATAGAGAGAGAGAGAGGGAGAAGAGAGTTACCTGGGTGGCCTTGAAATACTTTGCAGTCCACCCCCATATGGGTCGAGAAAGAGAGGCTACATTCCTTCCAACACATTCACTGAAAAGCTCAAAGAAACTAAATTAATACGAGAGTATTTATACATATAAAAAAATGAACAATCGTAAACAATAATTATTTCTAGAATTTTACGTTGATCTCATGAGGGCTGTTTCCATCCCTCTATTAAAACAAAAAATTTACTCCGTGCATGCAATAATGAAATTATAAAAAAAAGAATAATATTTCATTTGCAACATTAAAGAATGAATTTTGCTTAAGTTTCATGATCTCATAAGGAGTTATACATGAAAAATAATAACATATATATATTCTTCTGCAAATTCAAATTTAATTTTTTCGAGTGACTATAGTTATGCACAGTTAGGTATTTTATTACCCTCCTTTTATTACTTTCTTTTCCTACCCCAATACTGCCCAAGGTTTGCCTTCTGGGTTGCAGATGACTAGCTTTTGTGGGGAGATGTGCAGTCGGGCGCCATTTCCTCCCCTTTTCCTTCGGCTTCTGGATCAACTTCGTCTCTTTCAAATATGGGAAACGGCTGTGTAACATTTTTGTTGTTGCTTTTTGTCAGCTCACACTCCTTCTTTATGACCAAGCTGAAATGATAGTGGCAAACTTTATCACTGCGCAAATTTCTAAGTGTTATATTATCATGCATTATCTCTAACACTCGGTATGGACCTAAATACAAGGGGGACATTTTATGCTGGCGGTTGACATTTGTTACGTAGATTTCATCGCCTACTTTATTTTCATGCCTCTTTGTGCTATGTCTGATATACTCCCTTGCGTACCTCTCTTTTTGTTTATCCAGGATGGCCGTTGTAAGTTCGTAGGTCTTTCTGGCGGTATTTACGACAAACATTCTAAGACTCTCAATATCGTACACTGGCAACAGCTTTTGTGGGGCAAATGTGTCCCAAGGTAACTTGGGATCTTCCCCAAACACAAGGAAATAGGGGGAGTCACCGACTGACCTATGATATGCAAAATTGAGAGCTTCTTTGGCTTGTTTCAGTTTCAGGTTCCATCCTTGGGGATCAGAGGTAGCGAGTTGTTGTAATAGTGTAATGATGGAGGTATTTCTTCTCTCTACTAACCCGTTAGCTTGCGGTCTATAAGCCTGGACCGTTACATGGTGAACTCATGCTAGTTCGCATAAGCCCCGGAAAACTTCGTTCATGAATTCGCGCCCATTATCAGTTACTACATCTCGAGGGAATCCAAATACTAACGTGAACTTGTGTAGGGCAACGGCTACCGAGGCTGCGCTCTTATCCTTCATTGCGTATGTGAAGGTATATCTTGTACATTCGTCTGTAAGTACGAAAATGTACGAGTAGCCATCATGTGATCTGGGCAGGGGGCCTATCAAGTCGCAATGAACTCTTTCCCATTTAAAACTGCATCTCGGCCAGATTCGGGCAGGTGGGACCGTACTACACTGCCATTTGAAACAGTTGCACAAATGACAACCCTTAATATACACTGCAACATCTTTATACATCCCTTCCCTGTAGAATTGGGTACTTAGCAACTGATACGTTTTCTCTATTCCCACACGGCCGACCGCGGGACTCGTGTGACACAGAAAGAGGGCATGACCGTGGAACTCCTCGGGAAGTACTGCCGTGTAGTCCCCTTCTCCACTCTTTCGCGTATACATTTTATAAAGTATTCCTTCTTCTATTACCAATTAATTGATTCGGTGTCGAATTGTAGAAGGGATTTTGCCAGCCATTCCTTGCAAGAGCTTCTTTACCTGCCCCCACAACATAACCCTGTCTTGCTTCCTTATGAGCTCTTCGCGATTCCACCCACAAGTGCCCCCCTCCCGCTCTTTAATGCTCACTGGCTCGTTCATACTCGCAACTCTCACTCTGCCTTTTCTCTTCATCACTTCCACCATTTTCTCTTTTATTTACCTCGCGATGGTGCTTTTCCCCATCACTCTGAAGGAGTGTGTGAGCGGAATTGCGATCGGCCCCCGCAGTTGCAGGACAGTTCGTGTCCACGGTTCTCTGACTTGCGTTTCTCATCGAATGTGTAATGGCTAGGGTTAGGGACTTCCCACACTCCCCTGCTCAGGGTGTCAGCTACTTTGTTACTTTTTCCAGGTACATACTCAAACCCCTGTATATCAAACTGCATATGTCTTAACAGCCATCAGGAAAGTCTTTGATTATTTAGCGGATTTGCATACACGTACTTCAAGGGTAAATGATCGCTACGAATTAACACCGGATATCCGAATAGGAAATATTTATGCTTTTCTAACACGAACACAATGGCAAGTGCCTTTCGTTCGATTGTCGCATATCGCCGCTCAGTGTCTGCAAGCGCTTGGGAAGTGAAACGTTGTCTACCTGCGATACTACTCCGCCGATCACGACGAAGAAGGTGTCACACTTGACATAGAACACTCGATCAAATTTAGGATAAGCGAGTAATTGAGTAGACATTAAGGCGCTCTTTAAAGCTACTAACACGGCCTTGTGCTCAGGCGTTCAGCTGATCTGATATGTATTTTGGGGTCTATCTAGGGGCCGGGAAATGTTCGCGTATTTCTTGATAAATTTACGGTAGTACGAGCAAAGTCCGAGAAATGATCTAACATCTTTACAAGTTTTGGGTCTCGTAAAATTTTCTATGGCTTTTACTTTGTCATGCAACACTGCCACACCCGTGGATGACAATTTGTGGCCGAGATATTCTGCTTTCGCTTTGATGAACTGACATTTAGATAACTTCACACGAAGGTTATTCTGCCTCAGAGCTTCTAAAACCAAAATGAGTTTCCGAGCGTGTTCTTCAAAGGTCTTTCCGATTATTACTAAGTCATCTAAATATACTAGCACGGCATTATCGATGAGGCCCAGGAGTACTGCTGTCATGAGTTTGCTGAAATGACTGGGGGCGTTTTTTAACCCAAAAGGTAGGCGATTGTACTCATAGAGTATATTATTCACTGAAAAGGCGGTTTTAGCTGTACTCTTCTCTTCTAAGACTACCTGGTGGTACCCCGCCAGGAGGTCGAGAGTGGCAAAATACTTAGCGCCGCTGACGTGACACAGTACATCTTCAGTTATAAGAAGGGGGAATTTATCACCTTCGGAAATTAAATTTAGTTTGCAGAAATATACGCACAGCCGAAAGTCTCCATCTTTCTTTTTTACTACTACAATGGGGCTATGCCAAGGGCTTTTAGATAATCTAATGATGCACTTTCTCTCTAAATCAGCTACCATTCAATCTAATTTCCCCTCGTATACGAAGGGAGTGCGGTAGGAATTTGCAAATGTGGGTGGATGATTTCCCTTGTTGATATCGAATGGCATAAGTGTGCACTCCCCAAGGGGGCCGGAATCTAAGGAAAAAAATCATGATATTTAGCGACAAGTTCAGTCATGAAAGCAGAATGTTCAGCAGTGCTCAACCCTCTTGCTAACACCTGCAAAGTTGCGACACATTCTGGGTCTTCGGCGACCCCAACAACATTATTACTGTAACACTGCTGCACTTTGTCGAATTCGGCAATTTTTGTGTTTCTAGGAATAATTAACAGGATTGGCGATATATTGACACACATAACACTTAATTTCCGCGATCCGTCGGGAATTATCAACAATTTACTAGGAAAAAAATTAGCATATTCTCCGATAAATTCTGCATACAAGACTTGTCCGCCCGGGACTACTCGCGAGGTGATAGCTTCCAAGACACAAACAGTAACGCTCTCAATAATTTCTTCCCGATGCGTTACAATATAATTATTGTTTTCCTCTTTCGACAGGCATGCAGACCCTGAAGCGCGAGTGGAACATGAAACTACTTCCCTCTCGTTTATGGTAACGATGGTTTTTCCCGGTGTGTATACAATATTTATTCTCATCTTTACTATGTCCTCGAATCCAATTATTACTTTCGCCTGTTCAATACTTAACTTAGGCAATACAAGGAAGGCACATCTAAAATTTTGTGGGGTACCCCTCAAATGCAAACACTTGTTTCACTACCTCTTTAACAAAATTCAGGGTATTATTGCCCACTGTAGTTATTACTACTGAAGTATCTAATTTAGTAATAGGTTCTACAATTATATTTTGATCAATTAATGATACGGCTGAGCCTGTATCTAGCAAAGCAAATTGGCGGACTCCACCGACCGCAATTTCTACTAGTAAGATCCCATTACTCATTAGACAGAAACTACAAGTACATATTTGTGCTGAGGAGCTGGCCCGGTGATGTCCACGATCTCCTGTTCCGGAGGAGCAGTGGCTTCGCACCACTGAGTGTCCGGGTAGTTCTCTGGAGGGTTCCATTGGGGAATTGCAGTTTTTTTTTCCGAACCTGCAATGGTCTATGTGACATTCTCTCGGAGGGGCATCTAGCGGCCCGATGTCCGGACCCTAGGCAATTGAAGCAGAGCGTGCCTGCGCTCCCCGTTTGAGCTCACTGCTCCCATTGGTGGCCCAGGCCATGACAGTTTGTGCATCTTTCTCTCTCCGCTGCTCGGGACCTCGGCCCTCATTTGTTCGCCGTGGCTGCGAAGGGGATCGCTGTCACATTTAGAAGCCTTTCCTGTTCAGTTTCTTCTTCTGAGAGACCATGTCTAGGGTTGCTCTCAAACCAATTTGACAGCAGTCGCACTAGGTCGGGAAATGGTATGTTAGATTTCAGCAGGTAATGGCACCTCTCCGGAATGGTGTTCAGCAGAGCACTCCGCACAATACTTTGCTGCATATACGTATTATCGGCGATCTCACTCACTGAGTTACTTAAGGATTCAATCCTCTTCGCATACCAATTCAACTGTTCTCCGGGTCTTCGAGCACTATTTTTAATTTTGTTTATTAGCGTTTCTTCGCTCTGTCGCACTGTAAAATACTTTAGGAATCAGTCTTTAAAAGCTTCCCAATTTTTAATCTGCAACCACTCGTCTTTGCCCACCGTCTTGGATGCATATCTGGTGCACCTTTGCACCACCTTGTTTATGTGGTACTCGTCGGTCCACTCGACGCTTCTCATCCGCAGAGTCAAATGTTTCAGAAAGTCGGCCACGGGGAATATAGATGGTTGTTCGAGGCCTATTGCATTTGTCCCGTCAAAGTATAAAGGACAGTCTATGACTCGGGGTGTCTTTCCAACAAGGGCACGGGGTGGGGGCACGGCCAGCTGCGCTCCATGCATCACCACTGGGTTCGGAGCGGCAGGCTGTTCGTTGATGTTTGAGGCATCGGTCTCGTTGTCGGTGCTGTCACCGTCGACCAAGTTTCTTCTCGACAGAGCAGTCTCGGCACTGGTTTGTAGGCGTCGTACTTGTTCGTCTAATTTGAGGATTTTGCGATTCTTGTTCTCTTCCATCATTTCCTGCACTGAGGAGTATTTTTCTTCTACATATGCCATTCTTTTTTCTTCGCATGGGTTTCAACTGGCATAAAAATTGTCACTTTTATAAATTTTTTTTTCTCTTTTTCTCCGGTGTATTCCGTACCGCGCTGCCACCACTATCGTAGTGCTAATCACTATGTTACAATTTTTACCAGATGTGTGCAAGGTAAGAACGGACAAGCGTTGGTTTGTTTAAACTAAGTTTATTTAAGAGTACAGAGTATCCGACGCCTCAATGCCCCCTTCCATTATGACTATCAAAACTGAGATCTATTCGTGCCCTGGGGAAAGTTCTAACTAAAGCTCTCTATGTCTGACTGCCTCGGGTGTTCTAGAAGGACCCAAAGGGCAGGGCATGTCAGCTTGGACAGATCAGCCAATAGGCTTCCAGAACCAAAGGGAAGGGGCCGTTTCAACAGGCCTATTGGGCAGAAGAAGATCCAAATCACCCAGGCCTATTGGGTATCTCTCCAGGGGCATGTACATACATATGGGTCAAATGTTTGTGTGTCTTGTGGTGGTGGGAATAGCTGATCCCTTGGCCCCTCTTAACCTCAAGAGGCACTTGACACCCATGTGCTAAGGCCCATGGATCCAGCCAGATATCTTGTTGTCACCTACCATAAAAATTGACAGTGGCCAGAAAAATAACGGGAGAGTATTCAATTTCACCCTTGATCTCCAGCCCCACTTGTTTCCCTTCAGAACTCGGTTCAGATTTCAGGTCCTGACTTCAGCATGACTTCATATACTTACAACACATAGATGCATACATACATACATACGCACACACACACACATGCACACAGTAATCAAAAAAATGAAAGACGTTGTGATGGAAAGGGCAAACCCACTCGTCAGACAGGCACTTGATAAGGAGAAGACAGTGGTAATCTCAGGCATAAGCGAGTCCCAGGAGCCAACATGGCAGGGGAGACTTGAAGAAAATAAAGCTAGGGTTGTAGACCTGATAAGAAAGCTTGGAGTAGTATGTGGTCCTGAGGATATTGTAAACATACACCAACTAGGTAAATATTCGAGGGAAGGAAAGCCGAGACCAACAAAAGTAACCTTTGAGAGAGGGGAAACATGTAGGGAAATATTGTTGAGAAAAAAAATTCTAAAAGACCTTCAAGAATTCAAAGAAGTGTTCATTAGACAATACAGAACACAGGAAGAGATGGGAAAGATCAAAAACTTGTTGCAAGAGGCAAGAAGGTTAAATGATGAAAGAAATGAAGAAGAGAAGAAAAATTTTCATTACAGAGTTCTTCCAGACAAAGGGGAGATAAAGAAGATAATGACAGAAGATCAGGGGATGGGGCCTCATTAAGATTGTTATACACAAATGCTGATGGATTAGCTGGTAAGGCAGTAGAATTTAAAGATAGGATTCACAACAGTAAGGCAGATATAGTAGCAATTACAGAGACTAAGTTGAGTGAGGACATAAACAGTGTCACAGTTTTTCCTAAGGGTTTCAGAATACTAAGGGTTGAAAGATCTGAGAGGACTGGTGGAGGGATAGCACTGCTCATAAGTGAAAGGATTCAAGTCGAAGAAATAAACTTGGCTATAGAAAGTGAGTTCAAGGAATTTCTTGTTGCTCGCATAAATACTGGGTCAGAGAGCATTATAATAACTGTTGTATACAACCCACCAAGGAACCAAAATAGGCTTGAAGTTTATGAGGAAAGTCATATAGGTACTATTGAAGTCATAAACTCAGTTGTTAACATGGCACGGGAAAAATAATGTAGGATTTTGATTATGGGAGACTTTAATTATAAAGAGATAGATTGGATAAATCTTGACCCACACAGTGGTGAGGACTCATTCGGGGCAAGATTCCTAGATTGCGTACAAGGGAATTTCTTACACCAACATGTAATGGAACCAACAAGGGCCAGGGGTGGGGATGAGCCATCACTACTTGATCTAGTGTTCACAGATAATGTTTTGGATATTGAAAAAATTGAGTATGAACCACCAATTGGAAAGAGTGACCACTGTGTGTTGTTGATGGAGTATATCATTGAAGATATTCTTCCTGAGAGTAGAGGCACTGAGGACATGAGGAGGAACTATCGGAAAGGAGATTACATCAAAATGAATGAGCTTTTTGCAGTTATTGACTGGAGAACTTTATTTTACAACAAATCTGTACAAGAAATGTATGACATCTTTTGTGAGAAATATGGGAAGATAGTAGATTGCTGCATACCTGTCACCAAAGTAGGTGTAATTCATGCCAGAGAGAAATGGTTCGATAATGGGTGTAAAAGAGCTAAGGAGTGGAGAGACAAATGCTGGAAAAGGTATAGGAGGAGAAAAAACATAAATGCCTGGCAAACCCACAAAAGAGCAAGAAATGACTACCTAAGTAAAAGGAGAGAGGCAGAGAGAGATTATGAGAGGGACATCACCAGGAAGGCTAAAGAAAATCCCAAGCTTTTCCACAGCTTTATCAGAGGAAAACTGAAGGTAAAATAACAGGTTTTAAGGCTAAAGAGAGCGGATGGAAGCATCACTGAGACGGATGAAGAGATCTGCAAAGAATTGAACAAGGAGTTTCAGTCAGTATTTACAGTAGAAAATACCCCACCCCCTCAGATTGCAGTGATAGAAGCTCAAGGGCCAGTATTAGAGAACATCAACCTTACAGCCACAGAGGTATGCAAAGCGCTGATGGATTTAGATGTTCATAAAGCTACAGGTCCTGATGACATATCCCCTCATGTGCTTAAAAAATGCGCAAACACAATATCAGTGGCACTAAGTATTATATTTAAGGAGTCACTGGAGTCGGGGGAGATTCCAAGATGCTGGAAACAAGCAAATGTAATACCTATCTTCAAAAAGGGAAGGAGGGATACGGCTCTGAACTATAGACCAGTTTCCTTGACCAGCATAGTTTGCAAAGTTATGGAGAAACTACTAAGGAAACATATCTCTCTTCACTTGGAATCCTTCAACTTTTTGTCAGTGAGGCAACATGGCTTCAGAGAAGGTAGATCAACAGTAACAAACTTATTAGAATTTTATGATGAGGTAAGCCAAATCTTACAGGAAAGAGAGGGTTGGGCAGATTGCATATTCCTAGACTTCCAGAAAGCGTTTGACACTGTTCCACATGGGAGACTTATTAGGAAGCTGCAATCAATGGCTAGAATAGGTGGAAATGTTTTGGATTGTTCCACATGGGAGACTTATTAGGAAGCTGCAATCAATGGCTAGAATAGGTGGAAATGTCTTGGAATGGATAAAAACTTACTTAGAAGGAAGGGAACAGAGGGTTAGAGTAAGACACTCAGTGTCTGAATGGAGAAGAGTTAGTAGTGGAGTTCCACAGGGTTCAGTTTTAGTGCCACTTTTGTTCCTTGTATATGTAAATGACCTACCAGAGTCTGTAAATTCATTCATGAATATGTTTGCAGATGATGCAAAGATTGTGAAGAAAGTAAAAAACGAGAACAATGGTAGAGAACTTCAGGAGGATCTAAATAATCTGCATGAGTGGTCAGAAAAGTGGCTAATGAAATTCAATACCTCAAAATGTAAGGTAATGAGAATGGGTACAAGTGCAAGAAGGCCCAAGCTTGACTACTCGGTGGCTGGAGTACAACTTCAAGAGACAGAAAATGAGAGAGATCTAGGAGTAAACATACTGGCAGATTTGTCTCCAGAAATACATATAAATGGCGTAGTAAGGGCAGCATATGCATTCTTATCAAATGTAAGGGTAGCCTTCAGGCACATGGACAAGGAAATGTTCAGAAATATTTATGTAACCTATGTGAGGCCAAAACTCGAATATGCAGCCCCCTTTTGGAATCCGCACTTGAAAAAGCACATAGCTAAGCTTGAAAAAGTTCAAAGACATGCCACGAAACTGGTGCCAGAAATACGCAATCTCAGTTATGATGAGAGGCTGAGGGAATTAGACTTACCATCACTCGAAGCAAGAAGAATGAGGGGGATATGGTGAAAGTCTTTAAATTCCTTCATGGTTATGATAGAGTGGATAGGGATCGATATTTTGATATGGCTGGCTCTAGAACTAGAGGTCACAGTTTGAAGCTTCGTAAGAAAACTTCTTCGCAGGATGTAAGGAAATACTTTTTCAGTGTAAGAGTAGTTGATAATTGGAATTCGCTAAGCGAGGAGGTAGTTAATGCTATCTCAATCCATAGTTTTAAGGACAGGTATGATAAGTATCACTAAGTCTAAAAATGGAACCGATCAGGAGACGGGAAGATACGAGCTTTGGGCTCTTTCCCGTCAACACAATTAGGTAATCACAATTAGGTAATCACATATAAATGGCATAGTAAGGGCAGCATATGCATTCTTATCAAATGTAAGGGTAGCCTTCAGGCACATGGACAAGGAAATGTTCAGAAATATTTATGTAACCTATGTGAGGCCAAAACTCGAATATGCAGCCCCCTTTTGGAATCCGCACTTGAAAAAGCACATAGCTAAGCTTGAAAAAGTTCAAAGACATGCCACGAAACTGGTGCCAGAAATACGCAATCTCAGTTATGATGAGAGGCTGAGGGAATTAGACTTGCCATCACTCGAAGCTAGAAGAGTAAGGGGGGATATGGTGAAAGTCTTTAAATTCCTTCATGGTTATGATAGAGTGGATAGGGATCGATATTTCGATATGGCTGGCTCTAGAACTAGAGGTCATGGTTTGAAGCTTCGTAAGAAAACTTGTTTGCAGGATGTAAGGAAATACTTTTTCAGTGTAAGAGTAGTTGATAATTGGAATTCGCTAAGCGAGGAGGTAGTTAATGCTATCTCAATCCATAGTTTTAAGGACAGGTATGATAAGTATCACTAAGTTTAAAAATGGAACCGATCAGGAGACGGGAAGATACGAGCTTTGGGCTCTTTCCCGTAAACACAATTAGGTAATCACAATTAGGTAATCAC
>JAXCGZ010019571.1:7500-17500 GCA_037179515.1 Halocaridina rubra
TGGTTCATACTCAATATTTTCAATATCCAACACATTATCTGTGAACACCAGATCAAGTAGTGATGGCTCATCCCCACCCCTGGCTCTTGTTGGTTCCATTACATGTTGGTGTAGGAAATTCCCTTGTACGCAATCTAGGAATCTTGCCCCAAAGGAGTCCTCACCACTGTGTGGGTCAAGATTTATCCAATCTATCTCTTTATGATTAAAGTCTCCCATAATCAAAATCCTACATTTTTTCTCCCGCGCCATGTTAACAACTGAGTTTATGACTTCAATCGTACCTATATGACTTTCCTCATAAATTTCAAGCCTATTTTGGTTCCTTGGTGGGTTGTATACAACAGTTATTATAATGCTCTCTGACCCAGTATTTATGCGAGCAACAAGAAATTCCCTGAACTCACTTTCTATAGCCAAGTTTATCTCTTCAACTTGAATCCTCTCACTTATGAGCAGTGCTATCCCTCCACCAGTCCTCTCAGATCTTTCGACCCTTAGTATTCTGAAGCCCTTAGGAAAAACTGTGACACTGTTTATGTCCTCACTCAACTTAGTCTCTGTAATTGCTACTATATCTGCCTTACTGTTGTGAATCCTATCTTTTAATTCTACTGCCTTACCAGCTAATCCATCAGCATTTGTGTATAACAATCTTAATGAAGCCCCATCCCCTGATCTTCTGTCATTATCTTCTTTATCTCCCCTTTGTCTGGAAGTATTCCGTAACGAAAATTTTTCTTCTCTTCTTCATTTCTTTCATCATTTAACCTTCTTGCCTCTTGCAACAAGTTTTTGATCTTTCCCATCTCTTCCTGTGTTCTGTATCGTCTAATGAACACTTCTTTGCATTCTTGAAGGTCTTTTAGACTTTTTTTTCTCAACAATATTTCCCTACATGTCTCCCCTCTCTCAAAGGTTACTTTTGTTGGTCTCGGCTTTCCTTCCCTCGAATATTTACCTAGTTGGTGTATGTTTACAATATCCTCAGGACCACATACTACTCCAAGCTTTCTTATCAGGCCTACAACGTTAGCTTTATTTTCTTCAAGTCTCCCCTGCCATGTTGGCTCCTGGGATTCACTTATGCCTGAGATTACCACTGTCTTCTCCTTATCAAGTGCCTGTCTGATGAGTGGGTTTGCCCTTTCCATCACAACGTCTTTCATTTTTTCGATTACTGTCTCTTTATAGTCAACTGTTTGTATGTTTTCCAGTGCCACCACCTTTACAGCCTCTTTTACTGCCACATTCCCCTTTAGTGCATCAGCAAAGGACGTTTTCATGGCATCATTTTCCATATTCAGCTCCTGGAACTCTTTTCTGAACTGTTCAATGTTTTCCTTAATCTGAACATTCCAAGCAGCAATCTCGTCTCTCTCAGAAGATAGCAGTGAACTAACATCTAATTCCTTTAGGTTGTCATTTAGCTGTTTGTTTTTATCTTCTTGATTAGAAATTCTAGATTCTAGTGTGTGTGTGTGTACGTGCGTGTCTGTGTGTAAGTGTAAATGAAACCAAAAGTTATGAGTAATTTATCTCTCGTATTTCAGGAGAAGTAAGAATGAGATTCCTAAATTTTAGAAATTCATTCATTAATACCAATAACGAGAATAACTTGCTTTGAAATTCCATTTTTTTCTTTTTGGAATGCACACTAACATTTGTGGAATATTATTAAACATTCCACGAATCCCTTTGGAATTCTTCCCTCTGGAATGCTTTCCGAAGGGAAGTAATTCAGAACAAGAATTAATGTTATATTTGACAGACACCAAGAGACGATGTAAGGAGATTAATTAAATGTATGTATGCATGTACGCATATATGTATGTATGTATGTATGTATGTATGTATGTATGTATGTATGTATGTATGTATGTATGTATGTATGTATGTATGTATGTATGTATGTATGTATGTATGTATGTATGTATGTATGTATGTATGTATGTATGTATGTATGTATGTATGTATGTATGTATGTATGTATGTATGTATGTATGTATGTATGTATGTATGTAGGTAGGTAGGTAGGTAGGTAGGTAGGTAGGTAGGTAGGTAGGTAGGTAGGTAGGTAGGTATGTATGTATGTATGTATGTATGTATGTATGTATGTATGTATGTATGTATGTATGTATGTATGTATGTATGTATGTATGTATGTATGTATGTATGTATGTATGTATGTATGTATGTATGTATGTATGTATGTATGTATGTATGTATGTATGTATGTATGTATGTATGCATGTATGTATGTATGTATGTATGTATGTATGTATGTATGTATGCATGTATGTATGTATGTATGTATGTAGCATGCATAGGTGCATGCATTTATATATTTGTATGCATATATGTATGAATGTATGTATGTAATTTTTTTATGTGTGATACCGGGACAGGCAAAACTGCCCTCCTTAATTAAGAATCGAACATGAGAATTACTAAGAAGGAAAAGAAAAAGGTTAAGGACAAGGTAGATATTAGGTAATGATACACAAAGGAAAACGACAGCCAAAAAAATAGTTAAAGTACAGAGAACCTAGAGATATGGAGGATTAGACCCTGAGATGACGATGTACCCACGTTTTGAAGGAAGATAGGTTATAAGAATTTGAAAAGACGGAAGGAGGAAGAGAGTTCCAGAGTCTGGATGTAGATGGGAAGAAGCAGTCGCTGCACCGGCCAATCTGTGAGCTACAAATCTCCACACAGTACTTGTGAGATGATTCCGCTCGACGAGCGTTACTTGGCCTCGGCAGTGGAGGAGGGATGCAACTCGCCAATGCATCACAGCAGCGATAGAAGTAGTAGCGATAGAAAAGAGATAGGGATGATACCTTGCGGCGAAGAGAGAGAGAATACAGATTAAAAGTAAGAGAAGGATCAATAATGCGTCTGACAGCCTTAGATTCAACCCTGTCAAGGGATAAGTACAAGAAGAAGCACTCCAGATATGTGAGGAGTATTCTAAGCAGGGACTGGTAAGACCTTTATAGATTTTAAGTAACTGTGAAGAGGAAAAGTAATGACGAAAATGAAACAGAACCCCCAATTTTTTTGACCCAGATTTAGAAATTTGGATTATGTGATTCCTCCAAGACAAGTTAGAGGCTATATGGATTCCTAATATGTTGACAGAATTAAGAGGGTAAATTTCGTTAGTTTCGAAGACAATAGGGTTATATGGAGGAGAAGAAAATAAAAAGATAGCCAGAAACTCTATCTTGGAGGCATTGAATTCAACTAAATTTTAAGTACCCCACTCAGATACCCTCTGCAAATCGGAGTTGAGAGTAGAAGAGAGAAAGATGGGGATTTAATGTGTGTATGTATGTATGTATGGATGTATGTATGTATGTATGTATGTATGTATGTATGTATGTATGTATGTATGTATGTATGTATGTATGTATGTATGTATGTATGTATGTATGTATGTATGTATGTATGTATGTGCATGTGTGTGTGTGTGCGCGCCTGCCTGCCTGCCTGCCTGCCTTCCTACCTGTCTGTCTGTGTGTGCGTTTGTGTGTGTGTCTTTCGGTGTATGTATGTATGTATGTATGTATGTATGTATGTATGTATGTATGTATGTATGTATGTATGTATGTATGTATGTATGTATGTATGTATGTATGTATGTATGTATGCTTGGTTACATGAATGTATGTAGTTTTTTCTCTGCCTACTTCAACACCGAATATTCTTGGATATTCGTTACACATGTCTTATTATCCCTTCACATCTGACAAGTTACAATACCCCCTATCTCTGTTTCTCTTTATATTTTCTTCGTGTCCAGGCCCGATGAGGGTAGATTTATTTTATTTAAATTTTTTGGCCCGTCCTGGTGTTACATTCATAACAAAAGAGTATGTATGTATGTATCTATGTATGTATGCATGTATGTATGTATGTATGTATGTATGTATGTATGTATGTATGTATGTATGTATGTATGTATGTATGTATGTATGTATGTATGTATGTATGTATGTATGTATGTATGTATGTATGTATATATGTATGTATGTATGTATGAATGGATGCATGTATGTATGTATTTTTTTTTTGAGTGAGACACCGGGACAGGAAAAACTGCCCTCATCAACAAAGGCTCGTGTACGAGAAAACACCAACACGAAGGAAAAGAAAAACGATAAGGACAAAGCAGAGATGAGGTAATGTCAAACAAAGGAAAACGACAGACAGAAAAAGCAGACAAATTGCAGAATTCCCAGTGATACGGAGGACTGGACCCTGAGATGACGATAGATCTGCTTTTTGAAGGATGATAGGTTATAAGAATTAGGAAAGAAAGAAGTAGGAAGAGAGTTTTAGAGTTTTGAGGTAGATGGGTAGAAGCAGTCGCTGCACCGACCAATCCGCGAGATACAAATCTCCACACAGCACCTGTGAAATGACTCCGCTTGGCGAGTGTTAAGCAGCCTCGGCAGTGGGGAAGGGATGAAACTCGCCAACTCATGAGAGCAGCGATGGAAGTAGTAGCAATAGAAAAGAGGAAGGGATGATACCTTACGGCGAAGAGAGAGAGAATCCAGATTAGAAGTAAGAGAAGGATCATTAATGAGTCTGACTACCTTAGATTCAACCCTATCAAGGAGATAAGTATAAGAAGAAGCACCCCAGATGTGTGAGCAGTATTCTAAGCAGGGACGGATGAAACCTTTATAAATATTAAGTAACTGTAAAGAGGAAAAGTAATGACGAAACGGAAACAAAACCCCCAGTATTTTGGATAAGGATTTAGAAATTTGGATTATGTGATTCCTCCAAAACAAGTTAGAGGCTATATGGATTCCTAATATGTTGATAGAATTAAGAGGGTAAACTTCGTTAGTTTCGAAGACTATGGGGTTATCAGGAGAAGAAGATAAAGAGATAGCCAGAAACTGTCTTGGATGCACTGAACTTAACTAAATTTTGATTGCCCCACTCAGCTATCCTCTGCAAATCGGAGTTGAGAGTAGAAGAAAAAGTGATACGAGGCTGATTATGAGATGAAGGTTGTGAAGAAAATGTAGATGAAAAATGAAGGGTAAAATCATCGACAAAGGATGAAGAAGAGAGGAAGATGGGGATTGTAGATCATTGATGAAGAGAAGGAACAGAGTAGGTGAAAGAACAAAGCTCTGTGGAACACCACTTGTAACAGAGAAAGGGCTAGATGTAGCACTATCAGCAACTACAGATATAAAATGGTCAGAAAGAAAACTGGAAGTCAGAGAACAGAAAGAAGGAGTAAAGCAACATGCAGGGAGTTTGACCAACAGTACCTTGTGCCAGACTCTGTAAAAACCTAAGAGATATCAAGGACGACGATGAAGGATTCCCCATAGTTCCTCAGAGAAGATGACCATACATGAGTAAGATAGGACAGGAGGTTTCCAGTGGATCTTGCCTTGTGGAAGCCATACTGATGACTGGAGATAAGTGAGTTAGATTCATGATGTTTCAAGAAGTGAGCATTGAGCAAAGTTTTGAAAATTTTAGCAATAGAGGAGGTCAAGGCAATAGGTTGGGAGTTTGAAGGAATAGAGCGGCAACCCTTCTTATGAACAGTTTTCACTAGAACACGCTTACAAGATGAAGGACAGATACTGGTCGACAGAATGAGGCGAAAAAGTTGGCAAAGCACGGGAGTCAGTTCATCTGCAAACTCCTTAAAGAACCTTGCAGGGATACCATCGGGACCAGATGCATTGTTCGCCTTTAGCGAGCAAAGAACCTCATGAACTTTTCGTGAAGAAAGGATAAAGGAGGGCATAGGGTTAGAGAGGGGTAAATATTGATGGACAGGTGTGCTGGAATCGTTTATAGAAGAGTTGGCAGAAAAATGAGAGCCAAAGAAAGTCGCTTTATCAATGGGAGAATAAGCTATAGAACCATCAGAATGAATGAGAGGAGGAAAGCTTAAGTTACAGAAGTTTTTGGAGAGGGTTTTGGCTAAGGATCAGAAGCATTTGTCAGTGGGAGAGGAGTTAAGGTCATCAACTTTCCTTCTTATAAAGGAAGCCTTAGAACTTCGATCTGAGCAGTACAGCGATTCCTAGCTACAATAAAAGCAGAGCGAGTTAATTGAAAGGAGAGGCTTGGTAAGACCAGTGTGCCCAATTCCTGGCCTGGATAGCCATGGAGCAGGCACGGTCAAACCAAGGTATAGGGGGAGAGAAGGTTTTAGTAGAAGAGGGGATGTACGTCTCCATTCCCGAGGTCATGATCTCGGCAACTTTTAGAGCTACCTGATCATGGGTTGTGGGAAAGAAAGCAGTAGTCATCCCATGGGGAGTCAAAGAGGAAGTTGTGCAATTTTTCAGGTTGGGTACTCTCAAAGTGCCAAAGGCGGCGCTGAGTTAGAGAGATTGGTGGAGGGGGAGCAAAAAAAGAATAGACTGAGATCATATAGTGGTCAGATTTACCAAGTTGGGAAAGCACAGAATAATAGTAGTTTGAAGGGTTAGAAGTAAGAAATAGGTCAAGATTGTTTGCTGTATGTTCGTGTTGATCAGGAACATGAGAAGGATATTTGATAATTTGCTGTTCCAGATCATGAGTAATAGAGAAAGCAAGGGCCTCACTTCCTCCCGCATCACTGTGAGAAGAATTAATTCTCTCACTGTGATGTACATTGAAGTCTCCAATGTAGAGAACTTCGGCAAATGGGTGAGAAGATAGCTAGGACTCATGACATGAGGATTTTATATTTAAATAAAGTCAGAAACTAGGTGGGGTTTGGAGAACAGTAGCAGAAGCAAAGGAAAATAGTGGTGGTGGAGAGATAGGTTTTTAGCCAGAGAACACCAAAGTTAGGAGATTCAAGGTCCATGAGCCTTGCAATTCGAAGGTTAGTGTTGCGGTGGGCACAGATCCCACCTTTGGAACGAAAACGAGTATACAGATGATAGTGAGAGATTTGAAATGGGTCAGTGAAAGCATGATAGACAGCTGGGTTACAGATAGGAGGAGGAGGTTAGTGAGGAAAGTACCCAAGTGCTGTTCCACAGACGAAAGATTAGAATTCAGCCCACGAATGTTAGAATAGTGACAGAAGCAGATCTATTGGGAGATGCAAGGTTAAGGGCAGAACCATTACTACCACCAGGCGAGTCTGACATCAAGTCAATATTGGAGTCAAGACGATCCCTGGAGATTCTTCGCACCCCTCTATGCCGGGTACTGGGGGCCACTAGCTGTGGCCCTTCCATAAATAATAGCAAATATGAGGAAAAAAGAGAGAAAAATAGACAGACGTAGTGAGTGTTGTGACTTGTCAAATGTAATGGAATAGCAAGAGATGTGTAATGCATGCTCCAGAATATTCCGTGTAGATGTAGGCATGCGGAAAGAACCGTCTAGAAGGAATACTCAACCTGGAACTGTCTGGACCAATCCTAGTTATATCCTAGTACCTTTAGTCGTAGTCTTTCAATGGGCGGCTGGTGCCAAGGCCACCATACTAATGTATGTATGTATATATGTATTTATGTATGTATGTAAGTATGTATGTATGTATGTATGTATGTATGTATGTATGTATGCATTAACCAAATAAGCACGTTACATATGTGAAAACATGAATCATTTTTTAAACCAACCGGGACTTGAGCATAGGACTTATAATCACTAAGTCAAGGCGCTACCAACTGCACCACAGAAGGCCAAAAGGAATCTAACCTTATAGCTAATATCAGCTATACTTAGGAAGGAACGCATTCTATCTGAATGCCACTATGTTCATATTACAGATTCCCCAACCCAACTCGTGGCTTCATCTTCGCATTTAATTCAATTCCCAATCTCATTCGGGCTATACAATAACCAAATAAGCACATTACATATGTGAAAACATGAATAATTTTTTACCCCGACCGGGTCTTGAACCTAGGATTTATAATTACTAAGTCAAGGTGCTACCAACTACACCACAGAAGGATAAAAGGAATTTAACCTTATAGTTTATATCTGCTATACTTATGAATGAAAGCATTTTATCTGAATGCCACTATGTTCATATTACAGATTCCCCAACCTCACTCGTGGCTTCATTTTCGCATTTAATTCAATTCCCAATCTCACTCGGGCTATACAATAACCAAATAAGCACATTACATATGTGAAAACATGAATAATTTTTTACCCCGACCGGGACTTGAACCTAAGACTTATAATTACTAAGTCAAGGCGCTACCAACTACACCACAGAAGCTTAAAAGGAATGTAACCTTATAGCTTATATCTGCTATACCTAGGAATGAACGCATTCAATCTGAATGCCACTATGTTCATATTGCAGATTCCCCAACCTCACTCGTGGCTTCATTTTCGTATTTAATTCAATTCCCAATCTCAGTCGGGGTAAAAAATCATTCATGTTTTCACATATGTAATATGCTTATTTGGTTATTGTATAGCCCGAATGAGATTGGGAATTGAATTAAATGCGAAAATGAAGCCACGAGTGTGGTTGGGAAATCTGTAATATGAACATAGTGGCATTCAGATAGAATGCGTTCATTCCTAAGTATAGCAGATATAAGCTATAAGGTTAGATTCCTTTTAGCCTTCTGTGGTGTAGTTGGTAGAGCCTTGGCTTAGTAATTATAAGTCCTAGGTTCAACTCCCGGTCGGGACTTGAATTAAACATATTCCAGATATACATAGCTGCAGACTTTTAACATTTCCGTGATGCATACGCAAACGCAAGCTCATTTAATGAACCTGTGCATATATGCAGTTCATTGCACCAGAACTGAATCATGTCTGTATTTCTCAGGAACTCATTTCACAAGCACTGGTACTGCATCGCAATGACATACATCATATCTTGATTTCTGGAATGTGACGTAAAAACTGCAGCGGTCAGTAAATTATCGTGGTTTTTACAAATAACAGAATCCTGGTTGATACAAACTACAAAGTTTATTTTTATTAGTGCGACACAGGGACGGGCAAATAAAGCCTCCACCATTGGGCCAAGGCTCCAAGAAAGCATTAAGTAGAATAAAAGTAACAGCTTAAGGACAAGGAAGAGATAAGAGAATGATAAACAATAAAAAGACAGGATGAAAGAATTGCCAAATAATGAAGACCTAGAAATATGGCGGGACTAGGCCCTGAGATGACGATATATCTGCTTTTTGAAGGCGGTGGAAGGAAAGAAGCTCTCACTGCACATATCAATCCACGAGCTACATATCTCCACACAGTACCTGTGAGATGGGGTCGCTTGGCGTACTTTACTCAGTCTCAAAATGGGGGAGGGATGCGATTTGCTTAGTGATCAGAGCTTCTATGCCAGTAGTACCGATAGAAAAGAGAAAGAGATGATACTTTCCCGCGAAGAGAAAGAGAATCGAGATTAGGTTTAAGAGGAGGATCGTTGATCAGTCTACTGGCTTTCGATTTATCTCTATCAAGGAGATTAGTATAAAAAGTAGCACCCCATTAGCTGGGCAGTATACTAAGTAGGGAACGATAAGGTGTTTATAGATTTTTAGTAACTGAGAAGAGGAAAAGCAATGTTTAAATTTAAACAGAACTCCCAGCTTCTTAGATGCAGCTCTAGCAGTTTGAATTATGTTACTTCTCCTAGAAAAGTTAGAAGCTGAATTACTCATGTTTTTATAGAAGCGAGAGGATAAAGATATAGCTAAAAACTTTGTCTTAGAAGCATTAAATTTTACTAAATTTTGGGTTCCTCACTCAGATACTCTCTGTAAATCAAAGTAGGGAGTTGAAGAATGATACAAACTTATTTCTAGCAGCAAATGAAGATGCCGAGAAGAAGGTACAGGAAAACTGAAGGGTAGAATCGTCGGAAAAGGTGTGGAGAAGACAAGAGGATGGGGACTGAAGAAGATAATTGATGAAGAGAAGGAATGAAGTAGGTGAAAGAACAGAACCCTGTGGAAGACCACCGGAAATTGGGAATGAGCTAGATGCTGCGCCGTGCGTAATATAAAATATGGAA
>JAXCGZ010019571.1:30000-37500 GCA_037179515.1 Halocaridina rubra
CGGTGAGGGAGGTCGTCGAATTCTGAGCTCCCTCTTCGCTTCCTTAAAGTCTCCGTCTGAATTAGAGCAATAATGCCATAAAAAGCATTTAAGAATCTTATCATAACGGTTAATTCGCAGTTAAAGAATTATTGTTGTTTAATTATGAATTTGTGATTATTTTATTGTATTTATACATTTGCTCTCCTCGTTTGGCTCCAAAGTTGTTGTCGATAAGCTGAAAGATACTTTTTATTTTTTCTGCTTTGTGTTGCACACTTCAAATGTACAGGTAAATGGAGTTTCTCTTTCTAATGATGGAAGTGTTCTTGTCTGTGTTTTTATGTATGTATGTATGTATGTATGTATGTATGTATGTATGTATGTATGTATGTATGTATGTATGTATGTATGTATGTATGTATGTATGTATGTATGTATGTATGTGTATATATACATGCACACATACATACATTATGTGTATGTATGCATGCATGTATGCATATATATATATATATATATATATATATATATATATATATATATATATATATATATATATATATATATATATATATATATATATATGTATAAATGAGCCTAAATTTTTTCTTAATTTATTTATCACATATATAATCAACGTCTCTAATTAAATAATGGTTCACTTTCTTATTAAAGAAGAGATATAGCTGTCTATCAATCTATACATCTATTTATCTCATTACTAACCTTTATTTGTGTGTTTATTTAGTTATTTCTTTATCTATTTTTTTATAAGGCTGTTTTTAAATGTTTTTGTATAATTATATATATATAGTGGGGGGGATGAGTAGAATGCTAAGTTTTGCCAGCATGTCTTTGTTGCATACTTAATCAGCACTTCAAGTTTTGTGTCTTTATTAAAAAGAAATAATGAAATACATAAAAAATAAACTTGATAAAATTGACTCAAAACTATTAAAGTTCATTACTCAATGCACTTGCTGAGTTGAGAAAGGTTTTGAGGCGTTCACAGCCCGGTATGAACCGATCTGGTTATTGAGTCTTGAGCTTAGCACCTCCTAGGTTAGAAGGTCAGATTTTTTACCCGAGCTGAATTACCGAATCAATACTTCATATAAACATTGCATTGACTCTCCAGAGTTCGAATATGACTAAATCTACATCTAAAAAAAATGTATGCAAAATGCATCATCAAACTGATCATCATAATTTACTAAATATATAATAAAAACTGGAGTTACTGTGTTATATAAAGCGGTGGAAAACGGGAAATATTTAACAAGCAAAAAATAAATAGGATGTGTCATAGAGAACGCAACTACTGCTGTCATTATTACTGCAACTAATAAAGCTTTCTATTCCTAGTGCTGCTATTACTATTGCTATAAATACACCTGCTGCTACCACTACTACTGCTACAACTATTAATAACAATGTTGATATAATAATAATAATAATAATAATAATAATAATAATAATAATAATAATAATAATAATAATAATAATAATAATAATAACAATAATAATAATAATAATAATAATAATAATAATAATAACAATAATAATAATAATAATAATAATGATAATAATAATAATAATAATAATAATAATAATAATAATAATAATAATAATAATAATAATAATAATAATAATAAAATAATAATAATAATAATAATAATCATAATAATTAGAAAAATAATAGTAACAATAACAATAGCAACAATAACAATAATATTAACAATAATAACAATAATAATAATAATGTGGAAGTCCATGTAACCCAAACAGGCTTGCTGAGTACCTCATTAGATATGTGATATCTATAATGCAATCTAATCCAAATAAGCTCAGGATTCGATAAGGAAAAAAAAAGAGGAAAATTCATCCCGAAGCAGTAATGTAAAAATAAAACTAATAAAAAAGCTCGCATTTGATTTCGAATACTGGCTGTTGCTATGACAACAGGTAAATATCACTTGTATGTCTGAGCTTTGCAATGAAGTATTAGCAAAAAATTCGACAGAAGTTTACAGGCTATACTGTACCATCAATCGCTTTTGAACTCCTCACATCAAAGAGAGCGACGAACGAAAAATATTGGCATACCACAAATTGAAGCGACCCATATCACGTTCGCTTATTTTGTTTTATTTTCTCCTGTATCAAACTAAATAACTGTAAAACAGCACATATAAAAGAGAATATTCTGAAACTAAAATATTAAGTGAAACAGTTAACTCATTGGTAATGAAAAGATATATTTATTATTGCGAAACGGTGATTACTGACTAAATAGAAATAAATATTTCTATTTAAAAAAATCATAGACGAGGGGACTACTAGCCCTTCGCTTCCCTATCCCTTTTAGCCGGCTTTGGCTATACAAAGCAAATAAGCATGAGACATCTCTTCTCCAATGCAATCAACAAAAACATGAAAAAAATCTAAATATATGAATAAGTCCCGACGTAAAAAAATATTTTTTTCTTTTTAATAACGGTGATACTATTGGTCACATAGCAAGTGTATATATTTGCATTTCAAGCGAATCGAATATCATGTTGTTCTGGGAACGATCATGAAAGCATAAGTCACGCGAGCATTCATGTTGTGCAGCTTAGATTTATGTACAATCATTCGTTGATGAACAGGTATGCTCAAGGAAAGAGTACAGCTTTACAGTGTACTTAAAATCAAGCTTTTGGGTAAGGGATATATATATATATATATATATATATATATATATATATATATATATATATATATATATATATATATATATATATATATATATATATATATATATGTATATATATATATATATATATATATATATATATATATATATATATATATATATATATATATATATATATATATATATATATATATATATATATATATATATATATATATATATATATATATATATATATATATATATATATATATATATATATATAAACACATAATACCTTTAAGCACAAAATGCATTATCATTCTTTTTATAATGCTTGATAATTGTTTAAGGATATTTCCCTAACTATATATGTTTTTGTTTGTTTATCTTGTAATTAAAGTTCATATTCAAATAAGGTATGGATGTATATTTTATGCCAATATACCCTGTGTCCATCTTTTTAGCGGCGAAATACTTTATATCTTTTTGTTTTTATCAACATGACTCCTTATCTTGCTGAAGCCAGCAGGGTGGCCACAACTGTACGTAAAAAGGGAGGCGTGACAACTCCATCATAGCCCGCTCAATTTTATCCTCTATCTGCTTTTACTGTGTGACAGGATCTGAAATTTCAGGAATAAAAGGATGAGGCTGATAGCCCTTCATTCTTCTATAATTTGAGGAATAGAAGGATGAGACTGACAGCCCTTCATTCTTCCATAATTTCAAGAATAGAAGGATGAGACTGGCAGCCCTTCATTTCACTGTTATTTAAAGAATAGAAGGATTGGCACACCTCCCTTTCTCTAAATTTCAGGAATAGGAGGATGAGGATGACAGCCCTTCATTCCTGTATAATTTCAAGAATAGAAGAATGCGACTGACAGTCATTCATTCCTCTATGATTTCAGGAATAGAAGGATGAGATTGATAGTCCTTCATTTCTCTATACCTTCAGGAATAGGAGGATGAGACTGACAGCCCTTCCTTCTTCTATAATTAAAGGAATAGAAAGCTGAGACTGATAACCCTTCATTCCTCTATAGTATCAGGAATAGGAAGATGAGATTAACAGCCCATCTTTAATCTAAAATTTTTAGTAACAGAGGGATGAGATTAAATACCCTTCATTTCTCTATAATTTCAAGAATAGAAGGATGAGACTGAAAGCTCTTTATTACTCTATCATTTCAAGAATAGAAGGATGATATTGAAAGCCTTTCTTTCCTCGATAATTCAGAAATAGAAGGATGAGGTTAAAAGCCCTTCATTTCTCTACAATTTCAGTAATAGAGAGATGAGATTAAAAACCCTTCATTCCTCTATAATTTCAAGAATAGAAGATGAGACTGTAAGCTCTTTAATCCTCCATACTCTCAAGAAGAGATGAATAAGACTGAAAGAAGGATGAGATTGAAAGCCCTTCTTTCCTCTATAATTCAAAATTAGAAGGGATGATATTAAAAGCCCTTCTTTCCTCTATAATTCAGAATTAGAAGGGATGATATTAAAAGCCCTTCAGTCCTCTACAATTTCAGTCAGAGAGGGAAGATATGGAAAGCCCTTGATGAGTATAATTTTATGAATAGAAGGATAATTCCGACAGCCTTTCCTTCCTTCCTTTTCAAATTCAGGATTAAAAGGATGAGGTTGACAGCCCTTCATTCCTCTATAATTTCAAGAATAGAAGGATGAGACTGTTAGTACTTCATTCCTCTATATATATCAGGAATAAAAGGATGAGATAGAATGACCTTCATTCCTCTACAAATTTGTCGCTCTTACGACCAATAGAGAATACGAGGAAGTCTCTCTCGCTCACCACCAAATATATTGGCGCATTAAATAAAGATAAACCAATAAATAGCTAAGCTGCCTTTCCTTAGTAATAAATAAGAGAATGGAACTGGTCCCGATAGTTTTTTCCTTGTAGAGAGCCTGGCTATATATCTCTCCGATTTGACAATGACGCATTGGCTTACCGCAGAAATATTGGTTGCATCCTTCCAGTTCTATATATAATTCTATTTTATATTTTTTTCTCTGCTAGAGAGAAACCGGTTCGGAATAACGATATTTCTTCTCTGATTGGCTCTAGTATAAGTGAGAACGAAAGCGAAGACTGGTTTATTGAGATAAGATTTACACTTTCTTGATTACTGAAAATTTAGTAGAGAGCGGAGAGTCTCTCTCGGCCTGAAATATAATCTTTATTTATTTGTTTATTAATTAATTTATTTATTTATATATTTTCTATTTATTTATTTATCTATCTATCTATATCTATATCTATCTATCAATATCTATATCTATCTATCTACCTATCTATCTATCTATCTATCTATCTATATATCTATCTATATATATATATATATATATATATATATATATATATATATATATATATATATATATATATATATATATATATATATATATATATATATATATATATATATATATATATATATATATATATATATATATATATATATATATATAGATATATGAATAATTTTTACCCTGCCAGGAATTGAACCTATCAGTTATGATCATTATACCAAGGCGCCACCAACTACACCACAGAGGGTCTAAAAGGGAAACACCTTACAGCTTTTAACTGCTATACAGGGATGAAAACATTCTATCTGAATGCCTCTCTCTTCATATTACAGTTTCCCCAAACCTCCTTCGTGGCTTCGTTTTCGCATTTCATTCAACACCCAATCTCATTTAATCTTAGCACGAGGGTCTGCCCCTCTCTTTTTTTCTCTTACTTTATTTAATTTTCGTGCTTTTTCCTCCAATTCCCTTATATCCTTAATCCCTCCCCCTTTTTTTCCCCTCCTATCCTATCCCATCCTAAAAAAAAAAAAAAATCTCATTCGGGACCAACAATAATAAAATAAGCACATTACCATATGTGAAAACATGAATAATTTTTACCCTGACTGGGACTTGGACATAGGACATATAAGTACTATGCCAAGGCATTCAGATAGCATGCGTTCAACCCTGTATAGCATCTTTTAAATCTTCCATTTCTAATATATCTATGACGAATATTAAAAAGATACTTATTTACTATATATATATTTACTTTCAGATCATGAAGACAGAGGATTCATATTTTCTGTGGAACGATGAAAAAGAAAACGCAGATTTTTCCTTTATTTAATTTACAATATATTATGTAAAATAATTTTTCATATGCTGTAAAGAGATACCAAGAACACCATGGGATTCCAAAGGTAAGCTTGTAAATTAATTTTAAAATTATATTAGATATTCTATGTTATGTGACATACGAGTATATGTTCAAAAGTACACCAGTAAATGAATATCGCGTTTACACTATATAAAAATAGTCATTATTTGCCAATTAAAAGTTTTCTATCATCTAAAACCCTCTTCCTCCTCCTCCTCCTCCTTCTCCTCCTCCTCTTACTACTACTACTACTACTACTACTACTACTACTACTACTACTACTACTACTACTACTACTACTACTACTACTACTACTACTACTACTACTACTACTACTACTACTACTACTACTACTAACTTATGGTAATTAACAGGTTGGTTCCCATTTCATTCGCATCCCATAAAGGAAGTGTATTAGACTTCCGGTTTATGGCTGCCTCCTCAGCTCTCTACACTTTGGTAAGTGCTTTTATTGTTATTCGTACATACATACATACATACATACATGCATACATACATACATACATACATACATACATACATACATACATACATACATACATACATACATACATACATACATACATACATACATACATACATACATACATACATACATACATACATACATACATACATACATACATCAAAATGAATGAGCTTTTTGCAGTTATTGACTGGAGAACCTTATTTTACAACAAATCTGTACAAGAAATGTATGACATCTTTTGTGAGAAATATGGGAAGATAGTAGATTGCTGCATACCTGTCACCAAAGTAGGTGTAATTCATGCCAGAGAGAAATGGTTCGATAATGGGTGTAAAAGAGCTAAGGAGTGGAGAGACAAATGCTGGAAAAGGTATAGGAGGAGAAAAAACATAAATGCCTGGCAAACCTACAAAAGAGCAAGAAATGACTACCTAAGTAAAAGGAGAGAGGCAGAGAGAGATTATGAGAGGGACATCACCAGGAAGGCTAAAGAAAATCCCAAGCTTTTCCACAGCTTTATCAGAGGAAAACTGAAGGTAAAAGAACAGGTTTTAAGGCTAAAGAGAGCAGATGGAAGCATCACTGAGACGGACGAAGAGATCTGCAAAGAATTGAACAAGGAGTTTCAGTCAGTATTTACAGTAGAAAATACCCCACCCCCTCAGATTGCAGTGATAGAAGCTCAAGGGCCGGTATTAGAGAACATCAACCTTACAGCCACAGAGGTATGCAAAGCGCTGATGGATTTAGATGTTCATAAAGCTACAGGTCCTGATGACATATCCCCTCATGTGCTTAAAAAATGCGCAAGCACAATATCAGTGGCACTAAGTATCATATTTAAGGAGTCACTGGAGTCGGGGGAGATTCCAAGATGCTGGAAACAAGCAAATGTGATACCTATCTTCAAAAAGGGAAGGAGGGATATGGCTCTGAACTATAGACCAGTTTCCTTGACCAGCATAGTTTGCAAACTTATGGAGAAACTACTAAGGAAACATATCTCTCTTCACTTGGAATCCTTCAACTTTTTGTCCGTGAGGCAACATGGCTTCAGAGAAGGAAGATCAACAGTAACAAACTTATTAGAATTTTATGATGAGGTAAGCCAAATCTTACAGGAAAGAGAGGGCTGGGCAG
>JAXCGZ010019571.1:42500-46073 GCA_037179515.1 Halocaridina rubra
GGTTTCACTAGAACACGATTGCAAGATGAAGGATAGACTCTGGTTGAGAGAATGAGGAGAAAAAGACGGCAAAGCACTGGAGCCAGTTCATCTGCAAACTCCTTAAGGAACCTTGCAGGGATACCATCGGGAACAGATGCCTTGTTCGCCTTTAGCGAGCGAAGAACCTTATTAACTTTGCGTAAAGAAAGGATAAGAATCTATCCATCCAACTGATGATGATCCGGTTTTACGTCATGGTCTCCCATTTCTAGTAAAGGTTGGGACTGCACCTTCATTCGAAGGACGTTAATTTAGGCATGCGACCGTTGTCCTGAGTTAATGCCCTTTCTCTCCTCAAACCATGGCGGGTCTTGAATCGACGACCTGTTGAATCAAAATCTCGTGATCTACCACCCAGCAATGACGACCATGCTTATATATCCATCATGAAATATATAAACCATAATGATTAAAATAATTAAGAACAAGCATTAAGAATAAAAATGACGATATATTTAGAATATTCATAATTAAGAAAATATTATTTGTATTTAAGAATATTTAGTGTATATATTGCAGGGATTACTTGCTCTGTATTATTTATATATATTTTTTTAATTTTCAGGAGAGAACAGGTATCATAACTCAGTGGGTTGTGGTAAACATTTCACTTATGGCTTTTGAAGCTGTATGTTGTTGCTACTCTAATGTTCTTAGGGATCATATCAACCACGTAAGTAATATTTGTTTACTTGGCAATGTCTACAGGGTCTATCTATCTATTTACAATGGCCCCATTCCCACCTTGTAAGGGGGAATGGCCGAACCAAAGAACACGCATTCATCATGATCCAAGACATACTTCAATGACTCCTCTTAGCTCTCTGGGATGCTTCCTTTATATACTCATTAGAATGAGCACTATAAAGGTTTTTACAGTGGCAGTACAGTTGTAAAAATGTCCTGAGCTCTAATTTAGGAAGTTATTTTCAGTCCTCTAGGATTTAGAAAAATATTACTTTTTCTCTATATCAATATTTTTTTTATGTAGATTGAAATTAATTCAAAGATAAAAGTACGAAACTGGGTAGGGAGGATAATAATTAAGTTGTTACATTCGTATATTAGAAGTAAATTTTAAAAGTAAGTTTATTGTAACACTATCTTTTCTACAAATATTGAGAATTCATTTCTGATTTCCGTGTCTTCATCATATCATTGTGTTTTCTTTTTACTTGGGATATATCTATGAATATTTTCTTTTTCTATCCCAACACAAAATGAGAATCCAATACTTAAAGGTCATCTCTCAGCAAGAAAGAAGAAATACAATAAATATCCCTATATTATCCCTTATATTTGTGATCAAGCTTTTGAAAAAGCTAGATTATGTTAGGATTTTATTGGGATTTATGAGCGGAGAATAGCATTTTATAATCTGTTGAACATTAATTAAAATTCATATATGCAAGCTCTCCCTCTCTCTCTCCTCTCTCTCTCCTCTCTCTCTCTCTCTCTCTCTCTCTCTCTCCTCTCCTCTCTCCTCTCTCTCTCTCTCTCTCTTCTCTCTCTCTCTCTCTCTCTCTCTCTCTCTCTCCTCTCTCCTCTCTTCTCTCTCCTCCTCTCCTCTCTGTATATCTCTTTCACTTCTCTGTCTCTGTCACTCTCTTTTCCCCTACCACCCCTCTCTCTCTCTCTCTCTCCTCATCTCTCTCTCCTCTCTCTCTCTCCTCTTCTCTACTCTCTCTCTCTCTCTCTCTCTACTCTCTCCTCTCTCCTCCTCCTTCTCCCTTCTCCTCTCTTCCCCCTCCTCTCTCTCTTCCTCTCTCTCTATCATCTATCTATCTATCTATCTATCTATCTATCTATCTATCTATCTATCTATCTATCTATCTATCTATCTATCTATCTATCTTTATCTCTATCTCTCTTTATCTCTCTTTTTAGAGATTTGACGCAGTTTGCAAAGCCGAGATAGTGTTTTTTATATCAAGACTTATATTCAACGTAAGTATAGTATTTTACTGTTCTGAAAAACTGAATATATGCAAACATATCTCTCATAAAGAATGCAACATATTTTGACAGAATTAGAATATTCGATATTAATCTGTTAAAGTCATAAACTCTTTAGTTGAACTGAAATGACAAAATACTACAATTTGATAATACAGGGTGTCCCACAAAGTCTGGGTACATAGGAAATTTCACTATGCAGACCTGTTCAATCGAGTTCACCTGAATATTGTAAAGCGCATCAAATTATGCATTGAAAATGATGGAAATCATATTGAAAATATTATTTATTAACATTAGATTTAAATAAAATGGTTTTGTTTTAAAAGTATGTGTTCATCTCCTGTGTACCCAGGCTTCGTCTGAGGAGATGAACACATACTTTTAAAACAAAACAATTTTATTTAAATCTAATGTTAATAAATAATATTTTCAATATGATTTCCATCATTTTCAATGCATAATTTGCTGCGCTTTACAAAATTCAGGTGAACTCGATTGAATAGGTCTGCATGGTGAAATTTCCTATGTACCCAGACCTTGTGGACACCCTAATGCTTATACATGAAGTTTATTCTTTCTATCTTCCAGGTGGTGTCTTTATGGTGTGTCATGAAATTCTTGAGAAACATACACGCTGGGAAGAGCTACAGACCCCCTGAGGTCATAGAGCTGTAATATTCTTCAAATACAGAGCAGCTGGACACAGTATCAAAGAGAATAACGTAATAAAACTGCTATTAATTTTCAAAGTACACAGTTCTTGCCTATCTCTAATGCTTGGTACTGGCTTTGCAAATATGGAACCTTGAAACAAGTAAAAAAAAAGATTTGCTAAAACTCGAGTCTTGAAAAGTATTCGAGACCCAACGGTCACAACACAGATATTACTGTTTCATGAATTCACGAGTCTCTTAAAAATCATTCATACAGAAAAACAACTATACAATTCTGTTGCTGTTTGAGCTGTATGCATGATTTCTTGAAACTATAAGAAAAGATTTAAGGAGATCATGATATAATACAGCTGTAAAAACTGTTTATAAATATTATAAAATTCTTTAAAGAATTAAAACAAAAGTTGGATAAATTACTGAAGTTTTACGACTTTTATTTGAGATCATGAAGTCTCTAAAGAGAAGACATATATATACTAGATAAAAACACAAAAACTTATTGAGTGACAGAGCTTTAAATGCTTCGTCTTTGAAAGCGTGAGTCCTTTCAAATATAGATTCTCAACGAGCATCAGAGATCACCAGGGCAATGCAATTATAAACATTTTCTTAAGTCATAGTACTGTTGAATACCCAATAATACTGGAAACAGTATCAGAGGACTCTCTGGTAATAGTGCCGTATAAGTCATAGCCAGAGGCTCTGGAATAACAAGGATCTAAATAAAACACCTTAAGTTGGCGAAAATTGGAAGAAAGCATAATAAGCGCAGTTTCTGAGGTGGCAGAAATGATTATATTGTCTCTTCGAAACATCTTTCATGAGATATAGTTCTGGAAAGCGATACAGACCCCTCTGATATGGTATTATATGTGCTGTTTCTGGAATCCATGAAAGT
>JAXCGZ010019572.1:0-46007 GCA_037179515.1 Halocaridina rubra
GGAGTTAAAAGTTGAATACCATTTTTCTTATAAAAAGCTTTAATCTCCTCGGACACAAAATATGGAGCATTATCCGAGACAACAATGTCTGGAATACCAAAATTAGAAAATGTTTTTCTAAGTAATTCAATGGTAACACTTGAAGTCATTGAACTAGTAACTTGAACATCTAGAAACTTAGAATATGCATCTACAATTACAAGAAAATATTTGTTATTTATGGGTCCAGCATAGTCAATGTGAAGTCTCGACCATGCCTTATCAGGGGTAGACCATGACAACACAGGAGCTTGGTTTGGTTGAAAATTTTTAAAACAAACTGGACAATTCTTTGTAATTTCAGAAATATCTTGGTCAATTTTAGGCCACCAAACCCAATTCCTAGCTTCTGCTTTCATCACAATTATCCCATTATGACCACTATGTAAGTGCTCAAGTATTTTACATCTTAAGCTGGTAGGTATTACAATTCTGTTTCTGTACAAAATTACATTGTCATATAAACTAAGATCAGATTTAACAGAACCATATTCATGTAATCTCAAATCATTTGTAGACCAACCAAATCTTATATTATGCATGAGTTGACCCAAAACCTCATCTTTCTGAGTACAATTTCTGATTTTTGAAAAAGAAATATCTTCAAAATCTAAAGCTTCAACTAACTTAATGTATTCATTTGGAGTCATGGATTTATGATCATTATCAATAGGCAACCTGCTAAGGGCATCAGCCACAACATTTTCTTTACCCACTTTGTAAGTAAGCTCAAAATCATATTGAGAGAGAAACAGTGCCCAACGCTGAATACGAGCATTGGCATTAGTAGGAATATGACGCCCTTTGCCAAATAAACCTAAGAGTGGTTTATGGTCGGTCCTTGCTTCAAATTGTCTTCCAACTAAAAAATATCTAAAGCGATTCAACCCAGAAACTAAGGCAAGCCCTTCTCGGTCAATTTGAGCATAGTTCTGTTCAGCTGATGTCAGTTTTTTACTAGCAAAATAAACTGATAATTCTCTTCCATCAATTTTTTGCAACAATACACATCCTACACCAATAGGAGACGCATCCACTTCAACAACTAGTGGACTATTGCCATCATAATTAGCCAAAAGGGGACCTTTTGATAAATCAGATTTTACAATTTTAAAAGCTTTGTTTTCAAGTTCAGACCATTTAAAAACTTTATTCTTTTTTAGCAATTCATACAATGGGGCCAGCTTGGAAGAAATATTCTTAATGAATTTACAATAATATGTCAACATTCCAATAAAAGATTGCAACTCTGCAACAGAAGTAGGGGGTGGAGAATCTAGAATAGCTTTGACCTTCTTAGGGGAAGGTTTGATTCCTTCACCTGAGATACAAAACCCAAGATATTCTAAAGAAGAAACCTTAACAGCACATTATTTCTTGTTAATCTGAACATTATGCTCTTGCTAAATGTTTAAAACTTCAATAAACCTAAGATCATGCTGCTCTTCAGATTCACCACTTATAATAATGTCATCTAAATAAGCATCAACTCCCTCTACATCTTTCAACAGGTTAGCAATAAATCTCTGAAATATAGCTGGTGAAGAAGAAAGACCAAAAGGTAATCTTTTGTACTTAAACAAACCTTTATGTGTATTTACTACTAAATACTTTTGGCTTTCTTCACTCACAGAAATCTGTAAATATGCATTTTTTAAATCAATAGTAGAAAAAATCTTTCCCTTACCAATAGATGCTAACAACTCATCTGTTTTAGGCAATGGATATTGGTCACCTGATATACACTTATTCAATTCTTTAAAATCTCCACAGATACGTACAGACTCCTTATCTGATTTCAACACAGTAACAATGGGGGCAGCCCACTCACTATGGTTAACAGGCTCAATTATATCATCTACAATCAGTTTATTTAAAACATCTTCAACTAAAGGTTTATAGTGAAATGGAACTGATCTGTGCTTTCTGAATTTTGGAACTACATCACTCTCAACATGAATGTGAGCTGTAATATCTGAAATGGGTTTATTAGGATTAACTTCATAATCATTCAACATTTCTACCACAGAACCATTGACTTCATTAATTTTAGAAGAATCATTAAAACCAGACAAATAAATACCTATTTTTGGCATCAAATCTTTACCACATAAGTTAGAATTATGATTCCCTACAACATAAAATGTCTGTTTCACTTGCAGAGAATTATTGTAAACATCCACTCCAACTTTACCCAAAACATTTATTTTGAGATCATCATAAGCATTTAACATTTTATTACAATGTACAATGGACAATCCCAAATTATGAACCCAATCTTTAGTCAAGGTACTCACAGCAGCACCTGTATCCACCTCAAGAGGTACAAACTTATCATTTACCAAAATATTCACTTCATCTTTACCAATAGCACTGACATTTTTTACTGACAACAGTCTTTCTTCATCAGTATCACTGAAAAATGCTACCTTGTCTACTGCTTTAACTTTAACCTTATGTTTACTGGCTTTGGCTTCACATTACCTTTGACATCTTTTGCAGCCTTCCAACAAACTTGTTTTAAATGTCCTTTCTTACAACATAAATTACATGTTAAATTCTTAAAGCGACATTTTGCACTATCATGAGGGTAACCACAGTGTTTACAAGAAACTGACTTACTCATGTAACCATTGGTTGGGGTTTTAACCTTTTGAACAACACTAGACTTTTCAGAAACATAAGCTTGTTCAAAATTCAAAACTCTCTCAACTATTTGAATAGAAGACAAACTTCAAATTTAAATTTTCAGCAACCAGATTTGAAAAATAAACCTCATTTTCAAGAGCCATAAACAACTGATCCCGCACACGAGAATCAAAGTTGCTACCAAAATCACAGTCTTTGGCTAGACACTTCAGGTCTGCATACAAATCTTTTAATGTCTCACCTCCTTTTTTCCTCCTTTGTTGAAAAGCCAATAAACTTCTATGATAACTAGGCTTTACATCATAATGTGCCTCAAGTAATTTGCATAAATCCTCATACGACTTAGTATGTGGTAAATCTGGGGCACAAATGTTTCCTAAAATAGCAAAAACTTCAGTACCAATAGAAACCAGAAGTAATTTTTTTTTCTATTTGCCTCACTTATTTCCAAATTTTAAAAATTTGCTTCCAACAAACTTAACCACAATTCAAAAGAAATCTTTGAAGGATTAAAATGATCAATGTTCACTCTGCGGTTAGCCCTATTTTCATTTTCTTGAGGCATGATTATAGGCTAAGTCACTGGGTGAACTGGTAATAATCTCAAAATACACAACATGCAATCATGGCACAGACAGAATAGGCTAAATATTATAGCACTGACAACATAAGCTAAACATCATAGTACTAGGCTAGGCCTATATGTAATTTGTTTTACTCCACTCCTCAAAGCACTGGGGTTAAGCATCATAGGCCTACGGTAGGCTATGATCAATCAAGGTTACCGTACACAAAACACTGGAAACAAGGTTACCGGTAAACACAATTGGCCTACCATAGGCTATCATCAATCTAGGGTACACCTTGGAAAATAATCACTTTAGCTTTCCAATCTTGAAAAATCGTCAGCATTAGGCTTAAACACAGTTATAATACAGCATCTATGAAGGCTCCAATGCTAACTGCAAAACTTGATCAAAACAGCCTATGGAGGGCGGCCACGGGAACGAAATTCTCAGAAGTCAGAAGTTTACCCAATTTACCGGCTACCTCAAAACTGCAAACCAGAAGTTCCTTTTGCTACTGCATTGGTCCTTTGTACCTCGTCGCCATTTGTTCCATACTTTGAGAAAGATGGGTGAGGAGAATGCCATTAAAAATCGTGAGAAAAGTGGAGGTTTTATTACTCAAACTTAGATGTCCGACATGGCGTGTTCTACCTGAGTAAAAACAACAAAACAATAGCGCAATGCAAAGCGCACGAATTAATCAGCACAAAAGTTATACATAACATTTACACTTCTAATAGCTCCATCCCGACCAGGGAAGACATCCACAATTACTCCCAGAGGCCACTGTAATCTTGGAATGTTGTCTTCTTTTACTAAAACTAAATCACCCTTCTTAATGTTACATTTTGCAGTAAATCCTTTAACCACAGGAGGCAGATTAGTAATATAGTCCTTAGTCCACAACCTCCAGAATTTATCTAAGGTCTGATTTCTTATAATTTCTCTTTCCTTTAAATCTTGAGAAGTGACAGGCATACAAGGAGGTTTAGGGTCTACCTGAGTATGAATGCTAGCACTTCTGCCAATGAGAAATTGAGAAGGAGACAAGGGGTGAGCCTTGTCCATTTCATCACCAACATAAGTAAGGGGTCTGGAATTTACACAAACTTCAATTTCATGCAATAAAGTCTCTAGTTCAGTTCTGGAAACATACTTAATGCCTAATGTTTTCCTGATGGCAGACTTAACTGATCTTATCAGCCACTCCCACCAGCCTCCCCACCATGGAGAACGGGGGACTATAAATTTCCACTGTGGGGCCAGGTGACCGTAAACCTCATGTAATTGGCCTGCACTAGCAACAAAGGTTTTGGCAGTCTCAAGTCTCCCCTTGATTCTCAACAAACCTTTGTCATCCAAAAAAAGGTCTAGGGTACTCAACTTTGATCCTTTAGGTAAAGCCTTGTCATTTAGCATTGCATTAATGTCATTTGGATACATCTGTCTCTGTACCTGATAAAACATCTTGAATTCAGCCTCTGACAATTCTGTTGTGGAGTGTGGGCCAGTTTTCTTATCATGAGATTTGCAATTGTGGATGAATCTTAGCACCCAAGCAACAACACGCTGAGCTTTACTGAATGTGCCCCACTGCTCAAATTCCAGCACAGGTGAGGTTAGACTGACTGTTGTGTAAACTAAATATTTAGTGACCCTAGCATCCTCATTAATACAAACAGGTACTGGTACTGATTCTAGAGACATACTGCTAGGCTCAGACAGTCAAGATGGTCCATTCATCCACAACTTATTTGATACTATTTGATCTCCCACCATACCTCTGGAGACCAAATCAGCTGGGTTCTCCTTACCAGGACAATGATTCCAGCAGCTAAGGGGGGTTAAACTTTGAATTTCTGTCACCCTGTTTGCCACAAAGGTCTTCCACCTATAAGGGTCACCCTTGATTCATGTCAATGCTATTTGTAAATCTATCCAGCAAAATAGTTTGGTATCCATACAGAGATGACGGGATTTCTTCACAAAACTTACTAGTCTGGCACACAACAGGGCCCCCATCAACTCTAATCTCGGCAAAGTTATGGTCTTAATGGGTGCCACTCTAGACTTAGAGGCTACTAATGAAACTGTAGGTGATTCACCATCCGCTACATAGGTACGGATATATACGCAGGCACCATAACCCTTTACTGATGCATCACCAAAGGCCTGAAGTTCTACATTAGAAAGATTACTCCATAGCAAATGTGGAAAGTAAGCTCTCTTCATCCTCCAATCCCTTAGACACTCAGCACTCAGAACCCAGTTTTTAAACTTATACAATAATTCTGGTGGCAACTCATCATCCCACTGTAATCCCAACCTCCATATATCTTGGAAAAGTATCTTACCAAACATAATAAATGGTTTAATAAGGCCTAGAGGGTCAAAGATTTTGGCAATCAGACTTAGCATGCTTCTCTTGTTATAATTCAACACAGTTTGGGTGTTGAACTCTAAACCTGCAAAGGAAAACTCATCAGATGAACTACACCACAGTAATCCCAGTACTTTAGTGTCTTCTTCATAATGCAATTGGTCAAGCTTGTCCTGAAAATTAGAGGTTAGCATTTTGCTGTTTGACACCCATTTAGTGAGAGGCATACCTGCCTGAGCCAAAACCTCACATGCCTCATTAAACTTATGGGTAGCTTCATCCAAACTATCAGCCCCACTCAGCCAATTATCCACATACATATCTTCCTTTAATTCTTAAATTACTTTTGTGCAAGGATACTTGTCTAAATGGTACTTAATTGTGGCATTGAGCAGAAAGGGACTGGAAGTGTTTCCAAAGGGAACCTTCAGAAATCTCATGTGCTTGACCCCATTCTCATCCCTCAACAAAAAACGGTGTACATCTCTGTTTGGTGGATCAACACTTAGTTGCAAGAATGCTTTTGTTATATCAGCGTTGAGAGCAATGGGCCATCTCCTAAATCTAAGCATGACTTCTACTAAATCTGGGTTGAGGGAAGGCCCTGTGAGAAGACAGTCATTGAGTGAAATTCCATTGTAACCCTTAACTGATGCATCCAATACTGGTCTAACTTTAGTACTTATACTGCTGGCCTTAACTACAGGATGATGAGGCAAGTAGAATGTGGGATTATTACTCTTAATGTCATTCAAAGGAATTTCCTCAATAATACCATCTTTCTCATACTCTTTAAAGACATTATAGTACTCAGCCTTTAACCTTTCATCCTTGTCCAGTCTCACATGTAACTTATCTAGTCTTTTCATTGCAAGTTTCTCGTTATTCAAAAGAGCATCTTTCATCGACTCATTTTCCATGGTAGGGACACTTCATATCTACCTTTGAAATAGGAAAATATCTGGACAAATTCCTGCATGACAATATTTGACTCAAACTTAGGGTCCGTTTCAATGGACTGGATACCTATGGATTCTAAGTCCCAAAATTTACTTACATCATAGTCTGAAACCTTTGAAATGCATAACATTTGAGGTGAAGTTACTTTTACATTAGGACAAGTATGTGAAGAGTGCCAAACACTAGATAGCACCCACCCGAACACAGACTTCTGAGCTACTACATTCTCCACCTGTACAGACTCACTTGAGATTATGAGACTCCAATAAGCATTTTGACCCACTAATATATCTATTTCTATACTTGAATCATCTTGGTAATTATCTGCAAGAGGTAAGGGGAGTTTAGACATTATTCTTCTAGGTACAGCAGTCCTAAACATGGGTTGACTTATGACTGGTACCTCAACAGTTGTCAGAGTAAGGGGTGCATCATTGCAATCAAGAATTCTCAATTCAAATATATTACTTTGTCTAACATGGGTAGATTTACCACCACCAAATGTAGAGTAAGAAATGAGTTGGTTAGATTTCCGAGTGGGTTTACACTTCTTAACTAAATTACTGGCTACATAGGTCCTATCTGACCCTCCATCAAACATTAATTTAGCTTTCTGAACCACTCCATCTGATCCAACCACTCTCACAGTAGCTGTTTGTAACACAGTACATGTCTCACCACTACCGGTACGGCTAAACAAGGAAGCTCCAGCAAATTTGACAGCCAAACCTTTACTTTCATCCCTAAACCTTGTGTCTGTATCTGTAAATTGTTCCTGGGGAGCTGTTATAGGTGCTGGTTCAACCTTAGTATTATCCATCTTAACACCACAAATGAGAATATGATGGTTACCCTTACATTTTTTACATTTTGCATGATAGCCTTTGGCAATGTGTCCTTTACCTAAACATCTGAAACACAACCCAGCTGTCTTAATTCTCTCCATACGCTCCTTACCGTCACACTTCTGACTCTCAAAACATCTCTCAGAAGGATGCTTCTTGCTACAAAACCCACACTGTACTGTTACTCTTTCACCTTCTGAAGATGTGTGTAGGGCAGCAGCAGACACCACCCTCTCTCTTACTCCTCGTGTCTGCCAGGTTGATCTCTCCTTGGCTGAACTCTGGTTCTCCTTCCTCCCAGCTGTGATGTCCTTGAACACCTCAGATCTCTCCAACCTCTCGATTTCTTGTCTGAGGAAAGTCAGCAGCCATTCAAGATCACTTTCGTGTCCAGCTCCCTGCCGGGCCCACTCAAGACGAATTTCATTAGGGAAACGGGAAAGCATGATGGGAGTTAGGAAGATTTCACACTGCTTGCCTGAGACACCTAATGCTTCTAAACTTCTTATGTGTTTCAGTAGCTCATCTCGCAGACTCCAAAGTTGTGCTGTATATTTAGGACCTCTAGCCTTCACAGGAACATAACTAGTTAACATGGCTTGTACATGAGCAAATATGATTCTCTCTGGCCTGCCGTATCTCTCCTTCAGCAGGTCACAAGCAATTACATAGTTTGCACTTGTCAGTGAGAGCCCTTGAATAACTGATTTGGCCTCACCCTCCAATAACGACAACAAATAAGTAAATTTACTCACGTCAGGTAAATCTGCCTCATCAATGTGCGACTCAAACTGGTCCCAGAAGGCTTGCCACTCGGTGATGTCTCCCTTGAACTTGGACAACTCTAACTTGGAGAGCTTAACTTCAGGTGACTTGTGACTTAAACTAACACTATAAGCGTCGGATGCGTCTCCTTGATTGTTCTTGACTAAACTTTCTAATGTCTCGTTAGCCTTGTACCAAACTTGAAGGGAAGTACGTCTGAATGTGTCAGCCTCGTCGATACAATCCTCCAGCTCCTTCTCCAAGATAAGTACTTCCAGTTCAGCCTGTTTCTCATCTAAGGTGCTTAGTCTACTATTAAAGACGTCTATGGAGCTCTTGAGCTGAAACTCACTGATGCTGGTTGTCTCTAGCAGGTCCTTCAATGCCTTGGCCTGCCGAGTAACCCAACATCTGGCCAACGTCCTCTGCCGTTTCACCAACTGAAGTGGGTCCATTGACTGAGCCATTCTCCTCGAAATTCTTACTGATTTCCGCCACAATAACTTACAAGGAAGTCTTGACAGCTTCTACTTCCCGGGTCTGGGCACCAAAATGTTAATGAAGGTTCATCAACATCGTGACAGGAGATCCAAGTAGGAGGAATGACAGAGCCAAACGACAGGACGCCATGTTTATTTGCTTCTCTATCTCTTTTCATAACAAACAATGCGAGTCAAATTAAAGTCTAAAGTTACGGTATTTTAAATATACCTCTGCTATTATTAACTCTCAAAAAACTCTTGCTAAACTCAAAATATATATTTGAAATAATTAAAAGGCTCACTAAATCATTGGGAGAGCAAATACAAATTAAATAAATAAACCAATCAGAGTGTATGCATTCCTTAATCATAGAAAACTCTTGCAAGTGAAGGTACACCCAAATAAAAGGAACAAATGTTTATTTCCTTCCAAACATATTTAAATAAACTCTCCTCACCTTAAATTAAAACTTCTTCTTACAAAATAATAAATTTTCCAACATACATTCTACCTACGAGTGTTCAATTAAATGAGCTCATTCTGTCCCTCACACATAGTTATAAATATTGTTAGAAATAAGTTAAATCTGTACTCATCTATCCGGAAAACCTTGATGTCGTCAGCAATCACGGGACTCTGAACAAACTCGAATATCTTCTAATCCACGTATCTCTATTACCTTTTCTACTTGAGTGTCTCGTAATGCCTCACGAGGACAACTAAGTACTCACTATTAAACGTATGTGCACCATCAATAATCATGGTAAATATGAGTGTCCCGTATCATCTCACGAGTACAACTAATTACTCATTATTAAATGTATATGCACCGTCAATGATCACGGTAGCAAATGTATTTCATAAATATTAATTACGACTGCTTTCACGCATTATAATTACGTCACAAACATGAGTGTCTCGTAGCATCTCACGAGGACAACTAATTACTCATTATTAAATGTATATGCACCATCAATAATCATTGTAAACATGAGTGTCTCGCATCATCTCACGAGTACAACTAATTATTCATTATTAAATGTATATGCACCGTCAATAATTACGGTAGCAAATGTATTTCATAAATCTCAGCTACAACCGATTTTACACATCCTAAACATGAGTGTCTCGTAGCATCTCACAACAACTAATTTTTTGTAAGAAAGTCTCACAAAACTCCCCTCGTTTGTAGAGGTCCTTGGTAATAGGACTAACTTGAGTTATGACTTGTTTACAATGGTTCTTTGTTTAAATAGGCGACGCAATAAGCATTATCAAGGAGGTGAAAGGTTAATGGCTAAAATCCATTAGCTTCCTTTCTCCAAGTCTTCTACAGCCAGCCTCCATAATAAACTACACATTATACATACGAATATACGTGTAATTCATGCCAGAGAGAAATGGTTCGATAATGGGTGTAAAAGAGTTAAGGAGTGGAAAGACAAATGCTGGAAAAGGTATAGGAGGAAAAAAAACATAAATGCCTGGCAAACCTACAAAAGAGCAAGAAATGACTACCTAAGTAAAAGGAGAGAGGCAGAGAGAGACTATGAGAGGGACATCACCAGGAAGGCTAAAGAAAATCCCAAGCTTTTCCACAGCTTTATCAGAGGAAAACTGAAGGTAAAAGAACAGGTTTTAAGGCTAAAGAGAGCGGATGGAAGCATCACTGAGACGGATGAAGAGATCTGCAAAGAATTGAACAATGAGTTTCAGTCAGTATTTACAGTAGAAAATACCCCACCCCCTCAGATTGCAGTGATAGAAGCACAAGGGCCGGTATTAGAGAACATCAACCTTACAGCCACAGAGGTATGCAAAGCACTGATGGATTTAGATGTTCATAAAGCTACAGGTCCTGATGACATATCCCCTCATGTGCTTAAAAAATGCGCAAACACAATATCAGTGGCACTAAGTATCATATTTAAGGAGTCACTGGAGTCGGGGGAGATTCCAAGATGCTGGAAACAAGCAAATGTGATACCTATCTTCAAAAAGGGAAGGAGGGATATGGTTCTGAACTATAGACCAGTTTCCTTGACCAGCATAGTTTGCAAAGTTATGGAGAAACTACTAAGGAAACATATCTCTCTTCACTTGGAATCCTTCAACTTTTTGTCAGTGAGGCAACATGGCTTCAGAGAAGGTAGATCAACAGTAACAAACTTATTAGAATTTTATGATGAGGTAAGCCAAATCTTACAGGAAAGAGAGGGCTGGGCAGATTGCATATTCCTAGACTTCCAGAAAGTGTTTGACACTGTTCCACATGGGAGACTTTTAGGAAGCTGCAATCAATGGCTAGAATAGGTGGAAATGTTTTGGAATGGATAAAAACTTACTTAGAAGGAAGGGAACAGAGGGTTAGAGTAAGACAATCAGTGTCTGAATGGAGAAGAGTTAGTAGTGGAGTTCCACAGGGTTCAGTTTTAGGGCCACTCTTGTTCCATGTATATGTAAATGCCCTACCAGAGTCTGTAAATTCATTCATGAATATGTTTGCAGATGATGCAAAGTTTGTGAAGAAAGTAAAAAACGAGAACAATGGTAGAGAACTTCAGGAGGATCTAAATAATCTGCATGAGTGGTCAGAAAAGTGGCTAATGAAATTCAATACTTCAAAATGTAAGGTAATGAGAATGGGTACAAGTGCAAGAAGGCCCAAGCTTGACTACTCGGTGGCTGGAGTACAACTTCAAGAGACAGAAAATGAGAGAGATCTAGGAGTAAACATACTGGCAGATTTGTCTCCAGAAATATATATAAATGGCATAGTAAGGGCAGCATATGCATTCTTATCAAATGTAAGGGTAGCCTTCAGGCACATGGACAAGGAAATGTTCAGAAATATTTATGTAACCTATGTGACCAAAACTCGAATATGCAGTCCCCTTTTGGAATCCGCACTTGAAAAAGCACATAGCTAAGCTTGAAAAAGTTCAAATACATGCCACGAAACTGGTGCCAGAAATACGCAATCTCAGTTATGATGAGAGGCTGAGGGACTTAGACTTACCATCACTTGAAGCTAGAAGAGTGAGGGGGGATAGGGTGACAGTCTTTAAATTCCTTCATGGTTATGATAGAGTGGATAGGGATCGATATTTTGATATGGCTGGCTCTAGAACTAGAGGTCATAGTTTGAAGCTTGGTAAGAAAACTTCTTTGCAGGATGTAAGGAAATACTTTTTCAGTGTAAGAGTAGTTGATAATTGGAATTGGCTAAGCGAGGAGGTAGTTAATGCTATCTCAATCCATAGTTTTAAAGACAGGTATGATAAGTATCACTAAGTATAAAATGGAACCGATGAGGAGACGGGAAGATACGAGCTTTGGGCTCTTTCCCGTAAACACAATTAGGTAATCACAATTAGGTAATCACATGATAGAAATGAATAGGTACACATACTAAGTCTAAAAGTATACATACATGCACTTAGGTTACAATAAACGAAACTATATGCAAAACAACACTTACATAAAGTACGTAGAAATAAACTGTCTTGAAATATATTCAAGACATCCTGGGCCCCTCCAAAAAAGCAAAAATGGGGGTTTCCCCATCAGTGCTACAATTTATCATCTATGATTAAGCGTGCCCACAATTCTTCAACCCTTTGGGAAGCTTGACATTCAGATCTTTCATAATTTTATGATTCCTCTTTGTATACTTCTGACAACAGACATTCCCATGAGAGCTTTTCAGACCAAGCTCTCTGAATAAGAATTTTTCCTCTTCTTAGTAAGGGTGATATTAGACCTAAGGGGTCCAAAATTATACCCACCAGTGACAGACGTTTATGTTTGGTCAACACATCTTCTCTAGCCTTCAGACCTTTCAAAGACAACTTGTCTGTATTAACATTCCAGATTAAACTAATGATTGTTTCTTTAGGAAATCTAGATTTTTCAGAAAGGCACTGATCCAGTACCCTTTGAAGTCTTGCATTGCTTGAATTCCATGCTTGCAGTGATATTTCGGCTTTTGCCCATTCTACATCTGCAGTATTGTATACATCAAACTGTTTTTCTTCACTGCTACAAGCATCCAACAAGTTGCTTACATGAACATTCTCCAATATCTCCTCCAACTGTTCTATTAGAGACTTCATTTGTCCGAAGGCACTCTGAAATTGTGTGGGAGAGGAGTGTGGATAGGCTTCAAGGGAACAGAATCTGTAAAACTTCCAAGTGTAGTTTTATCTTAGTAATGCACTTCTTGCTTTACTCCAATACTCTCTGGCTCCCATAACTTATTAACAGGCTCTATGGCCTCGTCAATCAACAACTTATTAAAAGGCTCTATGGTCTCTTCAATCAACTCTTGAGTAGCTGTAGGAAAAAACCTGTGTTCCTACTCGCATAACAATATGGCTTTGCACATTACTGGGTTCATGTTGAGTATCACAAGGAATATGGCCATACAACATGACACCACCCGGTGTTTCCATCAAAGTATAGACATCCCAATTGTTAATACCACTAACAAACTGACTAAAATGTAAGGCACCAATAACAATGCCAATGTTATCAAGTACATCACTATCAATATCTTCATCGGCCAACTTGTGACCATTAGACTTTAACACATTTGCAGCCTTTCCTAGTCCTGGAGTGTGGATGCTAATTACCATGTCATCAACTACGAGTAAGTTAACTCTGGCCCTTCTTTTCCCCAATTTGATAACTACATTTACATCAGGAAAACTTCCTTCTTCGTCTCAGAACGAAATGCATCAATACTAAGTTGACATTTCATCTACTGGGCTTAATTTAAGCCTTTCAGCTAATTCCCTAGTTATAAAGGAACACTGGGAACCTGTATCAAAGAATAACCTAGTGTTTACACAAAGATTTCCCTTTGAGCTGCTTATTTTTCCACTTGCAGTAGGCAGAGCACATGAAGGTAAACTCGGCTTCACCATATGCCTTAGTACTGCATTCATAGTCATCACACCAACATGTTTCTTGCCCTTTTCTGAGTCAGAATGTTCTTGCTCATTACTTGACTCATCTAAATTTGAACCATTTCCTGACTGTTCATTCAGAAATGTAGGTTCCTCAAACCTTCTACGAAATTTTGACTCTTGTTCATAATACAAGGCTGCATAATGACCATTTTTCTTACAATTCTTACAGCTTAACTGAGTGTAATATTCATTTGCATAATGCCCTGACTGAGTACATATCAGACATTTGTTATTGTCTCTCAATTTGTCTCTGCGTTCATTTATACTAACTACTTTATTACACTGTTCAGACTTATGACCTTCCCAACCACAGAATGCACATTCTGATTTACTATATACTACCTTTGCAGTAGCACCATAACTACCCACATTCTTTTTATAGGATTGGGTCTCATCTCTCTGGGAGGTTTGGGTCTCTCCCTTTGTGTTATCTTTAGTGAAGTTGTCTTCTATATAATAAACATATTTTCCCAGTTCCTTCAAGAGGGTTTCAAATGTAGGATATTTTGTGTCTATTTTCATGCTAATCCAGTTCTCAACATCTGGTAATTTCATCATCACGAGTTCTGAAAACACCCAATCAGTGTTCTCCATGTCTTTATAAATTTTCAAACTTCAAGTAATGGCTTCTACTTCTTGCTTGAACTTAAAAAGTGATGAATAATTAGAAGAGAGAGTTGGTATTTTCACCAATTTCCTTATTAAATTTCGTACAATCCTGTCCTTGCTGGCATAAACAGCTTGTAGCTGTTGAATGCATTCGTCATAACTCTCACTAGCAACAGGCTATCCCTTTATGGTGTATTTTGCACCCCCTTTAAGGGCATTTCTCAAGATGGTAAACTTTGTCATAGTTGCCATAGAAGTACTATGTACTAAACTATCAAACGTATCCCAAAACTCGTTCCATTCATCATAGTTTCCAGAGAACTGTGGTATTCTTACTTCAGGAAATTTAGGTGTGGGTTGCCCACTGGGGAGGCTTGAACTCTCGGAACTAGGAGCTATAGTACTCTTCATAGTTCCTAACTTACGAATCCGTTCTAGGACAGCTAAGCTAATATCATTTACTGTTTCAGCTAGATTGTCATGTTCTGTATCCTCCTCTTCAGAATCCCTTTTAAGGGACTTATACTCGACATATCCTTCATATTTCCTATCATATCTTCTGAATCTTTCTGTTAGCGTATGATGACATCTTTCTAAATAATTAACAAAAGCGTCTCATCATCTTTGGCAAGTTCTGTTTGACACTGAACACAATTACGTTGGACCAATTCCTGAAGGCGTTTTAATGCCTCAGGTTTAACCGACATATTGAGAAAGCAAATAGAACATAAAACAAACAAATAGTTGATGCAATTTTATCATCAAAGAATCCACGATCTTCTTTATGCATCCACAATGCAACAAACAATCACTCTGTAAAGAGTATCAACAGAAAATCTTCCAAAATTTCAAGATAATAACATAGTTATTTATTTTCGTCAATTATGACGCCAATCCTCAAAGTGCAAAACACACTATTCATCAATTAAACGACACTGTTAAGTTAGCAACAGTAAATGGAAAGTGTAATGGAAACCACACTATTCCTCCAATAAAGGACACTGTGCACCCAGCAGTAGGTGGGTCACTATCTTCTGTTTATTGACGTAAACAGAGAAATCAATACGACTGTTACAATATTTGATATAATTGTTGTAAAGAACGATGCTATATTTTGTTAATGAACGTATCCATGTTTTGTTAACATAGAAAGTAATAATGATGCCCACTAGGTGGCCAGACAAGAACTGTTCAAAATGCCCTTCAGTCTCCTCTATTATTGTGCCTCATTCATCTATAAATATCTCCAAATTTAAGGAGCATCAAACATGGTGGCAGCACTCAATAGACTAAGTATGGTTTGCTGTTCAATTTGACTATAAGGCATTGCGTATTATCCAGGAACTTTCTGTGTGATTAAGTAAATAAGGCTACCGACCGGCATGGTGACAGCTAATCTAGCCCCTCCAGATAAAGAGCGAAAGTGAGCAAGATTGGCGGTTTTTTCATTAAAAATTCGAGCTGTATCTAATGGCAGCAGGTTTAAATGATAAGCCAAGTGATGTGAAGGTAGCATTACTTTTGACCCATGGGGGTGACGAACTGCTTCGAGTGTATAATGCTATAGAGACTGGTCCCGTTATTGTAGGGGATAGTGGATCTCGTGATGACCCTAGCAAGGACTTAAACGTGGTATTGCAGAAGCTAGATGAGCATTTTGCCCCTAGGAAGCTGATAATAGCATCAAGATATAGGTTTAAATGCTGTACTCAGAAAGCTGATGAGAACCTGGATAAATTTATTACTAGAATAAAAACTCTGGTTAAGGATTGTGATTTTGCAGCAGAAAAAGATGAGGCAATTCGTGATCAAATAGTTTTTTGCTGTAAAGAAGATAAACTCAGAGAGAAATTTCTGAGAGAAGAATGTATTTCATTGATAGATACGCTCAAAATTTGTGAGGCACATCAAGCATCGCAGAGACAAATGCAAATGATAAAAAGTGAAAATACAGCAATGTCGGTCATAAATAAAGTTAAATCGACAAAGAACTTTAAGCAGAGTAGGCCTAGTCGAAATTCAGCAGACCGAAAGAGTGAGGACCCAAGTTTTGTGAACAAGAACCAGTATAGACCTAAGTCAACCCAAAGTTTGTCGACAAAGGATCCGGCACTACGAAAATGTAAGTTCTGCGGAACAAGACACGTGTGGAGTAAGAAGAAATGTCCAGCCTATGGAGAGAGATGCAACTACTGCAACAGGCTGAATCACTTCAAATCTCAATGTTTGGAGAAAAATGGACATGCACAAGCATCTATGAAGATGGGTGTGAATGCAGTGGATGCTGACGATTCCAGTTCAGATACTTCAGCCAAGTATATCCTAGGTGTCAAGTTGCAGACGAGACGTGGAGAGCCAGAAGAAACGACGGTGAACAAAAGTGATTATCCCTGTACACAGCAAGTGATAAAAGTGAATAAAGTGTCAGAGAAATCCAAATATCTATATATCGATCTGTAAGTTGGTGAAAATAGTGTCAAATTTCAAATCGATAGCGGAGCAGGTGTAAATGTGTTACCTCGAAATATGGTTCCCAATAATGTAAAAATTGAATCTAGTGAAGGGTTACAACTAGAAATGTGGAATAATTTCGCAGCCAAACCAGTTGGAAAATGTAGAATTAAAGTGAAAAATGAGAGAAATTCAAAGAGATATAATGTTGAGTTTATTATAGTGGCTGAGAATTATATGCCTTTGTTAGGAAAACGTGCATCAGAACAGATGGGTTTCCTTACCATCAATTATGATAACATATGCTCTGTACACAGTGAATCTTGTAATGCTGATGTTTTTCAGGAATATTCAGATGTGTTTGGTAATGAAATTGGTAAGTTACCTGGGGTGGCACGGATGACTTTAGACAAAGAAGTCAAGCCATTTGCTATATCTTCATGTAGAGTGCCAATTCAACTTAAAAGGAAGTAAAATCCAAATTATCTGAGTTAGAGAAACAAAATGTCATTTGTAAAGTAGACGAGCCAACTGAATGGGTGAGTCGCATGGTAGTAGCTTCTAAGAAAAATAGTGAAGACATAAGAATTTGCATAGATCCTCAGCAATTAAATAAAGCCATAATTAGAGAAATGCATCCTTTGCCAATTATTGATGATGTTTTACCTGAATTAGCACAAGCTAAAGTGTTCTCTATACTAGATTTAAGAAATGGATATTGGCACTGTGTTTTGGATGAAGAGTCAAGTCATTTAACTACCTTTCAAACCCCTTTTGGAAGATATCGGTGGCTTAGACTGCCTTTTGGCCTAGCAATCAGTAGTGAAGTTTTTCAGAAACGACTGCAGAGCTCTTTAGATGGTTTGCTAGGAATAATTTGCATTGCTAATGACATTTTGGTATATGGAATAGGTATTTCTCTAGAAGAAGCACAGTTAGATCATGATGAAAATTTAAGAAATTTAATGGAAAGATGTCGTAAGCATGGTATCCGTCTTAACAGAGAAAAGGCTGAAATAAGAAAGTGTGAGATAACATTTCTTGGACATGTAATAACTAATGAAGGCCTTAAGCCAGATCCCAGTAAAATTGAAGCAATTGTATCGATGAAAGCTCCAGCTAATGTCACCGAGATTCAACGCTTTAGTGGAATGATAAACTATTTGTCAAAGTTCATGCCTAGACTCTCTGACCTGATGGTGCCCATACGACAACTTTTACGTAAAGACAAAGAATGGTGTTGGGGTGATGAACAGGCTAGAGCTTTTGAGAAAATTAAGTGTTGCATCACTAAGACTCCATTTCTTGCTTATTATGATCAAAGAAAACAGTTGGTTATACAGTGTGATGCTAGCAAATGTGGACTTGGTGCAGTTCTAATGCAAGGTGGTAGACCGTTGTCTTATGCAAGCGGAGCTCTAACTGACACGGATACAAGGTATGCTCAGATAGAGAAAGAAATGCTGGCTATTGTGTTTGCTTTAAAGAAATTCCATCAGTACACTTTTGGACAACATACTTTGGTTATAACTGATCACAAACCACTTCAGAGTAAAATCTTGAAACCATTAGATAGAGCACCAAAGAGGCTACAAGGCATGTTATTGACTGCACAACAATACGATATTGAACTTAAGCATACTGCTGGTAAGAACATGCATATAGCAGATTTGCTGTCTCGATCATTTTTTAGTGAAACTGAAAATGGTAATGATTTTGAATATGTTAACACTATATTATTTGCCTATTAGGGAAGACAAGTTAATGAAAATTCGTGATGCTGTGGCCAGTGATGAAATTTTGCTTGAAGTGACAAATATGATAACAAATGGGTGGCCAGAGTATAAATGTGATGTACCAATAACTGTTTTGCCTTATTATCATAGCAGAGATGAACTATCTATACAGAATGGACTTGTATTTAAAGGTGATAGAGTTTTGATTCCTGCCAATTTGAGGAAAGAAATTAAACAGGCTATTCACTCTTGCCACATTGATGTAGAAAGTTGTCTACGAAGGGCTCGTGAGTGTGTATATTGGCCAGGTATGAATGGTGATATTAAAGAACATATTTCTCAATGTGAAATCTGTTGCAAATTTCAAAAATCTCAGCAGAAAGAAACTCTTATGCCACATGAAGTGTCTGATAGGCAATGGGAGAAAGTTGGCACAAATATTTTTGAATTGAGTAACCAGTTTTATCTTGTAACAGTAGACTATTTCAGTAATTTCTGGGAAATTGATAAGTTAGAAGATATAAAAGCATCTACTGTTATACGTAAGCTAAAAGCACATTTTGCAAGGTATGGTACTCCTTCCATCTTAGTTAGTGACTGTGGAACTCAATTTACAAGTGATTTATTTCAGAATTTTATAGGAGTGTGGGATATAGAACATTGTACGTCAAGCCCTAAACATCCTCAGTCTAATGGACAGGCAGAATCCGCTGTAAAAACTGCAAAGTCCATACTCAGAAAAGCCATAGAAAGCAATAATGACCCTAATTTGGCAATATTAGACTACCGTAATTGTCCGTCTCACAGTGATGAATACAGTCCGGCTCAAAAAAGCCTAGGGAGATGCACACGTACTCTTCTCCCAGTTTCTTCACAGTTGCTGAAACCATCTGAGATCAATGTAGATAAAATTAAGATTAACAGACATTATAGATATAGCAGGTCCGCTAAATTTACAATGTGCATGCCAAAGATCTTGATCCTTTACAGGAAGATGATGTTGTGAGAATAAAACCCACTGTAATGAGAAAGAAAGCTTGGGAAAAAGATCGAGAGATCTTATGAAATTTCAACTGATGCTGGTTTATTGAGAAGAAATAGAGTCGACCTTAATAAGTCAAATGAAAGAAATGTTTCGTATCACAGTAGTGAAGATTCTCGTAATGTAGTACAAAGTCAGCAACAGGTTGAAATTCCACAGGATAAACATGTAAACCCAACAAGTGAGAATCTCAGAGTTCAAGAGTCTTTCACTCCTCAAAGGAGAATCACAAGGAGTACAAGGAATATTTTACCCTCTAAATATAATGATTTTGTTGTTTACAAAGAATGATTTTTTTCGTTTTCAGGATGATAACTTTAATTTTTTCTTCATAAAAAGAGGGATGTTACAATATTTGATATAATTGTTGTAAAGAACGATGCTATATTTTGTTAATGAACGTATCCATGTTTTGTTTACATAGAAAGTAATAAAGATGCCCACTAGGTGGCCAGACAAGAACTGTTCAAAATGCCCTTTCAGTCTCCTCTATTATTGTGCCTCATTCATCTATAAATATCTCCAAATTTAAGGAGCATCAAACAACGACATTCTAGACATCGTTAAATGGGAAATATGTAAACACACAAATCCCTAAACACCACTGTTCACCCAGCCGAAATTGGGTACGAATATCCAATTTACTTAATGGACGCTCAACTACAAAAATATATTTCGTTTCCACAGAGAGAGTAACACCTTATCCACGCGGGAAAAAGATACTCTTATTTATTTCTACAACCACTTAAATTTCAAAGTTATATTCGCAATATTCATGCAAATCATGCAATGCGCCTCCTTTTTTTTCACTGAAATATGGACGACTTTAACCGTAGAGTTTTACACTAACTTCTTACAAGGCGGGACTTTATCTAAAATGTACACTATTTTCACCATTACCACACCAATTCTCATCCGGTTCAAAGGACCAAAAGCTGTGGAGGATTTCCTGCATCATTACCCTTCGATCTTATAACCCCCTAAATTCGGAAATCCTGACACGGCTTCCATAGAGGCCTACAACGACCTCAAAATTAAATCCTCTACCAATAAAATATAATTAATATTACATTCATAGACATACATGCAAATATTTTATAAGGGGGTTTATGAACTGCTGATATGTGAATATTTTAAATACTCTCTCCTCACCTTAAATTAAAAGTTCCTCATACAGAATAATAAATTTTCCAACATACATTCTACCTACGAGTGTTCAGTTAAATGAGCTCATTCTGTCCCTCACACGTAGTTATAAATATTGTTAGAAATAAGTTAAATCTGTACTCATCTATCTGGAAAACCCTGATGTCGTCAGCAATCACGGTACTCCGAATCAAACTCGAATGTCTTCCGATCCACGTATCTCTATTACATTTTCTACTTGAGTGTCTCGTAACGCCTCACGAGGACAACTAATTATTCACTATTAAACGTATATGCACCATCAATAATCATGGTAAACATGAGTGTCTCGTATCATCTCACGAGTACAACTATTGTAATTACTCATTATTAAATGTATATTCACCGTCAATGATCACGGTAGCAAATGTATTTCATAAATATTAATTACGATTGCTTTCACGCATTATAATTACGTCACAAACATGAGTGTCTCGTAGCATCTCACGAGGACAACTAATTACTCATTATTAAATGTATATGCACCATCAATAATCATGGTAAACATGAGTGTCTCGCATCATCTCAAGTACAACTAATTACTCATTATTAAACGTATATGCACCGTCAATGATCACGGTAGCAAATGCATTTCATTATCTCAGCTATAACCGATTTTACACATCCTAAACATGAGTGTCTCGTAGCATCTCACGAGGACACCTAATTTTTTGTAAGAAAGTCTCATAAAACTCCCCTCGTTTGTAGGGGTCCTTGGTACTAGGACTAACTTGAGTTATGACTTGCTTACAACAGTTCTTTGTTTAAACAGGCGACGCAATAAGCAATAAGCGTTATTAAGGAGGTGAAAGGTTAATGGCTAAAGTCCATTAGCTTCCTTTCTCCAAGTCTTCTACAGCCAGCCTCCATAATAAACTACACAATATACATACGAATATGTGTATACATGATAGAAATGAATAGGTACACATACTAAGTCTAAAAGTATACATACATGCACTTAGGTTACAATAAACGAAACTATATGCAAAACAACACTTACATAATGTACGTAGAAATAAACTGTCTTGAAATATATTCAAGACATCTGTGAATGTTTTTAACTCGATTGTTCGTAAGTAGGGGAGCTTCTAAATATACAATATGAAGTATTAATTAGAAAATAAGAGGTCTTTGATGGGAACTGCAGTACCACAGTGATTAGAGCAGCTGACTCTTGAAGTGACAGACCAGCAATCCATATAGCCTCTACCTTGTCTTGGAGTAATCACATAATCCAAATTTCTAAATCTTCATCCAAAAAATTGGGGATTTTGTTTCGTTTTCGTCATTACTTTTCCTCTTTGCAGTTACTTAAAATTTACAAAGGTCTTATCCGTCCCTGCTTAGAATACTGCTCACACATCTGGGGTGCTTCTTCCTTTACTTATCTTCTTGATAGGTTTGAATCTAAGGCAGTCAGACTCATTAATGATCTTTCTCTTACTTCTAACCTGGAGTCTCTCTCTCTTCGCCATAAGGTGTCTTCCCTTTCGCTTTTCTATCGCTACTATTTCCATTGCTGCTGTGATGAGTTGGCGAGTTGCATCCCTCCTCCACTGCTGAGGCCGCTTAACACTCGCCAAGTGGCCTGATCTCACAGGTACTGTGTGGAGATTTGTAGCTCGCGGATTCGTCGGTGCAGCGACTGCTTCTTCCCATCTACCTCCAGACTCTGGAACTCTCTTCCTCCTTCTGTCTTTCCTAATTCTTATGACCTTTCATCCTTCAAAAAGCAGACCTATCGTCATCTCAGAGCCTAGTCCTCCATATATCTAGGTCCTCTGTACTTTGACTGCTTTTTTCTGTCTGTCATTTTCCTTCATGTGACATTACCTCATCTCTGCCTTGTCCTTAACCTTTTTCTTTTACTTCGTCTTAGAATTTTCTCCTGCCTGGGCCTTTATTGATGAGGACAGTTTCTGCCTGTCCCCGGTGTCACACACACACACACACACACACACACACACACACACACACACACACACACACACACACACACACACACACACACACACACACACACACACACACACACACACACACACACACACACACACACACACACACACACACACACACACACACACACACACACACACACACACACACACACACACACACACACACACACACACACACACACACACACACACACACACACACACACACACACACACACACACACACACACACACACACACACACACACACACACACACACACACACACACACACACACACACACACACACACACACACACACACACACACACACACACACACACACACACACACACACACACACACACACACACACACACACACACACACACACACACACACACACACACACACACACACACACACACACACACACACACACACACACACACACACACACACACACACACACACACACACACACACACACACACACACACACACACACACACACACACACACACACACACACACACACACACACACACACACACACACACACACACACACACACACACACACACACACACACACACACACACACACACACACACACACACACACACACACACACACACACACACACACACACACACACACACACACACACACACACACACACACACACACACACACACACACACACACACACACACACACACACACACACACACACACACACACACACACACACACACACACACACACACACACACACACACACACACACACACACACACACACACACACACACACACACACACACACACACACACACACACACACACACACACACACACACACACACACACACACACACACACACACACACACACACACACACACACACACACACACACACACACACACACACACACACACACACACACACACACACACACACACACACACACACACACACACACACACACACACACACACACACACACACACACACACACACACACACACACACACACACACACACACACACACACACACACACACACACACACACACACACACACACACACACACACACACACACACACACACACACACACACACACACACACACACACACACACACACACACACACACACACACACACACACACACACACACACACACACACACACACACACACACACACACACACACACACACACACACACACACACACACACACACACACACACACACACACACACACACACACACACACACACACACACACACACACACACACACACACACACACACACACACACACACACACACACACACACACACACACAAAAATCGAGCCCTTAATTCCCCAGCTTCAACCTGTTTGTGTCTATCTTCAAAATGTGGATTATAATGACACAAAATGGCAAACAGACATATCAATATTTGAAAATGAGTGAAAATATTTATCAAAGATATACTGTGTTTGCTTGTATAACTTCAACATCATTAGAGTATAGAGAAACAAATACCAATAATAGAATAATTTATTCTATAATGACAATTCAATGATAAAATGGAAGCCTTGTCATATATTGTCTGATTAAATCAAGAAATCTCATTACACTACATCAAAAAAAAAAAAAAAAAAAAACGGATTCATGTTATGAATTTGTAACACAGTAGTTCGGTTCCTTTTCTATAAAATCATGTTTTTATCATATTCATAATTTACACACAATACATGAAATACCTGTGTCTAATGCTTTCTTTAATATAGTGTAACAGTCTATGGTTTCGTAGCATGGATCTTTTTGATTATAGATAAATACTTTTTATTTACCTTGCAAAGTGCTTGAATTCCCAGTCAGACCTAAGTTTTTGTACACACATTAAAGTCAATTACATTATTCTTACCCAAAACTTACCCATACTTTTACCTATGTAACAAATTAGATAAATTTCCAATCATGAAAAATCAAGTGTAATAAAATCTTGAATAACTAAAGTGACAACATAAAACAGACTGGGGATTTCTAAGATAAGGTTGTTAAGTAAAAGAAAAGCAGTTCTCTCTACTAATAGTTTAAGTGGTGGTCCTGATATATAAAAAATTAGAGACATAATTTACTCCTCTCTTCTTCTACATTGATAGAACCCTAATATGACATAAATCCCAATAAGGTAAGGGGTCCATTGATTAATACAAACATACCAACCCTGCTGCAGAAAGCCAAGAATTGTCTAATAATTCTCCTAGAAGCTAGGTAGATATATGGAAAACAGAAACATATGAAAGGTTTTAGAATTGCTCCTTATATCTTTTCTGGCACTTAAGTACCTTTCCATGCAAGGGCATATGTTCCAAATTTAATTTCCCGATTCAAGTTTTTCCACTATCACTAGCTTGGTAAAACTTAGTTATACATAATCAATGTGAAAAGAAGCGAGGAGTAACTATAGTAGGTTCTCTTTAATTACTGACTTGTTGGGAGTGTAAGCAGTCTCTCAATAAGAAAGTGCAATAACTATGTGATATACCGTAAAGGTGATGTAAACCAAAAAGGATGTAAAAAGAAAAAGGTAAATTAATAAAAATTAATTCTCCAATCCAGTACATATATAATTCAATTAAAGGAAATTTAATTTTGATGGGACAGGTGAGAAATACAACTGTGGCATCTCATATGCGTGGAGTGGCAGTTACAATACCTATTGAAGATAATCATATGCATAAATCAGTTTTTAAATGTATGATTACCTCAGCACTGATAGTAGTGATACAAATGATAACTAATATACAACCTCTTCGATGTCGTAGTACGTAAATATACCAACCTATGCACATTTAGATACATCTAGATTTAAAATTATTCCGTAATTATCTGTTTACTCAAGGGCCTGACTCATATTCAGCACTAATTTTGCAGCATGAGTAAAGGCACAGTGGTAATAAAAATGCATTAAACTATACCTTTTCATATTAGAATAGCACTTGCCCGCTCAGAGAAAAAAATTTCCTCAAGCAATAGGGCCTCAAGGTATAGGTCTCATACCTACTTTAATTAAATGCATCTCAAGAGGGACAGGGCAGGTGTAAAAGCAGTGATGGGCATCTGCTTTTAAAAGTATCTCTTGCTGCCCTGTTCTTTCCGTTAGATCAAGTGCCCAAACACAGCAAGTATCTGAACCAATCAGCAATGGTGGTTACTGCTGCTATTGATTGGAGCAAAGACACCAGTGCCATTTGGATCTCCCTCCGAAACAAGTGCTGGTTACCACTTGTCCCTTGCAAATGCCATAACAACAGACTAAATATTTTTTTAAAGATGAGCACACGAGTACTGTACTCCCAGCACTATCAGTCTAATGTATGAATAAAAATAACATACAACAGAGAAAGTAAAAGTAAAAACCATATTGCTCTCCCAGCATTATCCATCCACTGTAAGAATAAAAATAATAATTAAATAAAGAGACTTACAATGAAATACCATTAAATTATAAGTCAAATACACTATAGCACCCAAATAAATGACTACATATCCATTTTGCAATACTATGAGTAAATAATGAAACAAATTCGTTGTGGGAACAGGAATGATGCATATGAACAGAGATTGCAATACTTGTCCATTTTAAACAACCAACCCATAAGAAAAAGTTTTGTAAGCAGCTTATCTTCTGGTAATTACAATGACCCCGATCATATTCGGTTTTGATACAGTACAGGTATATAAAATATTCTGTCATCTAATTCTGAAAAAAACTTAAGGGATCCAATGACGACTGTACAGAAATAATGACCTTGAAACACCATCATGTGTACTGAATATTTTAAGCTAGTATATAAAAAATCTTTTATAACTAGACTCCTATGACTGCGAAGACTATATCTATATATATATATATATATGGAAAGACTATTTTACCCATCTGTATATATAAGCCATAAAAAATAGTTCAGCACATATCTAATACTGTATATACTAACTACTATTTAAATAGATTGGATGCTACATTTTATAGTAAATGTACTAAATCCTACTCCCAATATACATTGTAATGTATTTCTAGGATTATGCACAAAGTATAAGTAGCATATAGTAATCCTATCAACACAATACCATAATTTCTAATCTCTGTATTCCATTTCACTCTGCCAAAGAATAGCTGAGAGAGCGCGCGAAGAAGGGGATGGTATGGAGTCCTGTTGCCTCTAGTGGGTATGTAACTGTGGCTAACTCTACTAGCTCCAGCAGAATATGAAATCATGATATAAAAACTCTTTTACAATATTACTACTTCTGCTTTCTATAAACAAGACAAAATGCAATGGTCAATTATATTGCAAACTGCAACTGTCAGCACAGAAACGTCATTGATTAGTTACATATAGCATATCTAATTAAAGAAATACCTAAATACAGCACACCTTAAACACAAGTACGAAACTTCCTTCATAGCATCTTTAGGATTACAGAAAAGTGAGTTACAACAAAATAAAAAATCACAAGAACATTAACAACTTAAGTCTCTTTATATACTCATATACTTTGATACTAAATATACAATATGGAACAGTTTGCAGATTTAAATTGTTTGATCTAAGGCCCTCAAATAATTCATAAAATAAAACAGTAGAGAAAAAAACATTTAATAACAAAAACAAAATATACGCTTCGTATATCTACTACACGAAGAAAAGTATTAGCACTATATGGAGGAGCACCAAGCTTCATGATATAATGATGAGGGATGGTCCTGGAATTAGTGGTGAAAAGTTATACGACAGAACTGGAAACATTAACAATTTAAATACTGACTGAATGTAGTACTGATAAAATACAATCATAAAATTTCAACACACTTAAGAATCAAGCCCCTAATTTGATAAAAAAAAAAGTGATTGAAGGATTACCATAAATGAATGCTTACATATGTCCCATGTAATATTCTTGAAGCCTGTAAAATGGAAGCATAAAGAAACTTTTATAAGATTACAGTACAGAGTAACTGTTTACATATATGCTTGTTTCTTTAATTAATGCAAATAGTTTCTGAAACCAATACTATATAAAAATAACATGAACTCAATAATGAGTTTAGATGGTGACATGTGCTGAAAGAATATATAACATTGCATCAGTAGTTACAGTCATATAAGATATTTCTAAAGTGTAATTACGTTATACGGAAAGGAATTTTTGAAGCTATTAAGGTAATACATGACGTAGTGTACTGCTGCGAGATGTCTTGCATAAGAGGTTTCAAGCGTCGATATATCCTAGCATAATGCAGATATACAAAGTAAGAATACATAAAAGTCTTAAAGCACAAATTACATGAAAGCGTGTGAACATCACACCACACATAAAACAAATTCAAATCAAAATATGAAACATTAAAAGAGCTTAATTTGCAAATCATCTATGTCATTTGCTTGTATGAATATCACAAAACTATATTGAAATAAAATTATAAAGTACATAAAAACTTAATTTAAAAATTAAAATATTTTAAAAAGAAAAACTTTTCCGGGGATTTAAAGTATGAACAGCATACAAGCATGCTGTACTTAATAAATAGCCCACAAGAATGCTGCATTTATTAATGAACAGCATAAAATTATGTTGCATTACTTGATGAACAGCATACAAACATGTTGTATCACATAATGAACAGCATACAAGCATGCCACATTACATAATGAACAGCATACAAGCATGCTGCATCACATAATGAACAGCATACAGGCATGCTGTATTACTTAATGAACAGCATAGAAGCATGCTGCATTACATAATGAACAGCATACAAACATGCTGCATTACTCAATGAACAGCATACAAGCATGATGCATTAATTGTCTGAACAGAGATATGAGAGCATAATGCTTAATGGGCATAGTACATATACTTTTTGTCATCTATACCTGGGTTGGCACCGAGCCACCCAGTTAATCTGGTCTCACTGCGTAGGGCTGTGAAGTTGTACATAATTTGCAGGGAAGAGACCGTATTGCCCGTTGCACCATCCTCTCCACCAACCTTCATCAATCTGAAAGAGAGTATATCATGGCCACTTACAAGACAGTCTCAAATGTATGGGATCTTAAGTACCAAAATGGTGATAAACTCTTCAGAATTATCTTTTAGTTAAAAAAAAAAAGACCCAAAAGCTCGTATTAAAAAATAATGTAATAGTCACAAAATATTTTATCTGAAGCTATCACTTAAGAAAAGAATTAAGAGACTCCACTTGTGGCTTAACCTTATAGTTGTTTTGATACACACACAAGAATTAGAATATTTTAAATATATCTAATAAAACTGCATTTACTTGAAGCCAGCAGTGGGTTCAATCTTGGGTCTGTCACCTCCTGAATTGATTGTTCTAGCCACTACATTACCTTGATCCCCCACTATCTTAAAGGGGAAAAATCTTGGACAACAGGTTAGTAACAGTAACAACATATAGCATATATACTATTACTTACTTTTTCGATGTTGGTTACAATATCATCAGGGTCAAATGATAACTCGTCTGTGTCCGCTGTAAACAATACATATGCCATACTTTAGCAAAAATTCAACCATATTATTCCTCAAACAGTGTTCTGTACAACATTAAAACTGTTTGAAAATGTTCAAAATCAACTATAAACTAAATAACTTTAAGACAATGTAATTTCTATCTGAGGCTAAATATGGATTTGTCACTTCCCAAGTTGAATGCTCTAACCACTGAAATAATCCGGTCCCCTTCTGAGACTTGTTAAAGCAAAATTTAGAAATGAATTGAAATCACAGATGATGAGTGATGAGTATTAGTATATAAAACAAGCACAAGGAAGAACTCACCAGCCTGATAGTCATATAAAGCATATGCAGTAATACCCATTCCTTCACTAGGTGACAAACTCTCAGGGGACGTTTCTGCGGTGCCGTCAGGAGCCTATATATGCAAAACGTTTGAAGAAGAAAAAAAAAAAAGGTAAGAATGCTATATTCATTTCCTGCTGTGACACAGAGGTGCGCTAAATAAAGCCTTAAAATAATTAAATGGTATTTTAAAAAAGCTAATTGTCTTGCCCTAATGCAAGCAACTTCAAATAATGCATAATTAATCTTTATGTAAGCACTACTCAATTATAAAAGAAAAAGAAACTGATTTCTGTATATACCAGCATGCAGTAAATATACGTACAAAATAAAGAATTCAAGTTTGAACTAGAAAAAACAATATTTTAAAGTAGTTTTGAATTACAATCACCAATGAAATAACGGTAACTGTTAAAAATAACGATATTATGCGAACTAATTGACGTTTCCATGAAACGAAACTATTTATAACGAGGATTAATAACAACATGTAAAACACAAATATTATAAGACCAATATAAAATAAGATTTTATAAAGATGTGACCTCAAATATGTTACATTTTACAGAGTATTAATGACACTATACAGGTTAATTCTGGTTAGTAACGTGATGCAAAGATTAATGACAAGAAATGACCAATACACTGGTGATAGTAAATAAAAAAAACTAATGTAATTCTATAATCAACTCCTTTTCTCCAATATAACTACTGTACTTGAGATGCAAACATAAATAACAGACAAAAGATGAAATAAATAATGAACAAAACAGCAAAAACAGAAGAAAAATATTAAATCCCAAGTATGTAATGTGGGGTGCAATGGCTATAAGTAGTGAATACAGCCACATTTAGTAACTAATAGTAAATATCATGAAACGGATGATATAGAAGGAAAAGTGCCGATGATGCACACAAAACTTACAGGAAGGCTGAAAATTAATGATTATCATCACGCAAATGTTACAGTAAGGTTGTTAATTACAAAAACTCTCTTTCAACTATAAAACTGAAAGACTGTTCAGTATCACAAAATATTAATAGGAGGAAAATACGATAATGTATTGGGGAAATTTAGTATACCAAATTTGCAGAAAAAACAAACTAACACAGTTAAAATACTTTAAATACAAAATTTAAGAGTGGTCTGGTCAGATCGGAAGAGTTTCCAGATTTCTTAACTATCATACCTAAAATCTTAATTTTCTATGGTGTAGGAAGCCTTAATGAGAATTAACATAATGGACATAAAAACAAAAAACCTAAAAAATTTTATATTACCCTACCATAATTTTACTTTCTATCAAAGACATTGAAGGAGACAATACTAGAGTATTCTCACAGCATTACTTTAAAGAATACAGTTAAAATATAATTTACTCCAGTTTTAATAAACTAAGTAATCGCACATGATGGTAATACACTACAATACTACATTCAAAAGATTGTTGGTACTACAGAATTGCACTAGTTGCATTGTGACCATAAAGACATTTTAATAAGTATCTACTTGCACTTCTAATACTATTATACTTAGCTTATTTACATACATAATCCCCAGCTCTAACCTGTCTGTGTCCACCCCCTGCACATAAGGCAGATAAACAAACATAGACGTAACCATATGAAAGACCATATTTATCCAAAGTTACGGTAATTTGCATATTCTGTGCTTATTCAAAATGATACGAAAAAAATAAAAAAGAAATAAGAATAAACAACTGATATTCTGTCACGAGTTAAATGACAAACTTGATTAAGACCTAATTATCACTTGAAACCGAAAAAAATATCTAACTTGCATAAATAAAAGGAGTAGCAGAATAATAGATATGTCCTATGCTCCCTTAATGTTGCAAAAACATCTACAAAAACTGTTTTTCTTTCATCAATTTACTATCAGTTTAAAGTGCACATTGTAATTTACTTAGTAACATGAGATAGCAAATTACTTGGTGTACATATCATTTATGCACAGAATACTTTGAACTAAAAATGCATTTTATACTTCTTTCCACTGTCTGAAAACTTAGTTACCTAAAATAACAAGGTAGACAAAACAGAATAAGATGCTGTAACTATAAACTGTATGAAAATAAAACCAAAATATCAATTCAATTTACTGTATGATGCATAAGCACTGTAACAGAATAAAAAGTGACACATAATACAAAACAATAATGTCCACACAGTATAAATTCTTTAGATTTCATATCCAATGTATCCATGTGAGACGCTTAACATACAATTAGTTATAATTCTCTACTGTAATATTTTCCAAATTAATTATTTTGCCTCACTATCTACTTAGTAAACAAACGTTTTTCACAGCACTAACTTAACACGTCATATAGTTTTGAGTTCTTGACAATGAATTCCAAACATATATATATTTACATAGTTATGACCTTATACATGTATATTTTCAAGAGAAATATTGATGATGATATTTCCGAACTACAGTATTTAAAAATTAAGCAAGACAGTTGTGCATCCTCAGAAATGGTATCTAGTAAAGAATAATGATCCAATAAATTTGAAAGCATACTCAAGCTATCCTAGGAAATGGAATCCTGTTTAGCAAAAGTAGTCTCAAAATACAACTATAGATATATATGTAAACATCCTGCAATAGCGTAGTGCTTCGCTTTCAACATACATCGTCTAATGTGAACTCAGACAATCCCTGGAAATGAAATTCTGCATTGCACATGTGCTCTTAATTACAAATACAGATACATGTCTATATCATATAATATCATAATCCCTCGCTTACAGCAAACATTGAATTTTAGTTTCCATGAAAAGCCATAAATAAATAAATATACAGTATAAATACATAAATAAATAAACTAACAAATAAATAAGTAAATACATAATCAGGGAAGCAGCAAGGATTCACCCTATCCTGTTCAAGATCACTCGTTCCATTAGCTGTTCTGTTATGTAACAGATAAATTTTAGGGAGAATGGACCTGCTTAGCTCCCCTAACTCTGAGTTTTCCCCCAACACTACAGATATCATTCTAAGTGCCCTGTTTTTTAATAATTAGGAGAAATACATTAAATATCACTCACTAAAATATTTAGCCCTGTCTGATATCCATGACCTTGCCAGCAAATATTTTATCTATTATAAGATTCCTAATTCAACCTATAAATACAAATGTTCTTATATGAAAAAATATATATACCGGTAGTTCTGTATACTGTTTGTGTATTCACTTATAATCATAAAAAAAAAATTAAATATAATACACTTTATAAACAAATTCTCCTGAACCCCACCTTATTACACCTGCTGACTGTACTTAAAAGAACTAAAAAGAAATCCTTGAAAATATGGAGAGAAATAAATAACCGGAATTTAGAAAAATATAGTGTAATGAAGGATTCACAATGAAAAAACATGTTACACAATTATAACATTTGCATCATTTGATGATAATAATAAAACTGTAGAGAAGATAATAACTATTCCAAAAATAAAGAAGCAACTAAAAGGCATAAAAAAGAAGCAAAACTTATCAAGAAAATCAAACAGCACCAGTATGCATTCACGGAAGTATATCCAAAGCTGTGTGCGGAACGCAAGCATGGGGTTAAGAAATTAAAAAATTTTGTATTGACGTCTGGTTTACAGATCATATTCATTTCATAAAAGCAATAAAGAATAATAATTAAAATTATTACCTTCTCAGACACCTCAACAAGAGTAAATATAAAATATACTGCTGGAAAAATGAGTAAAGGGTGATGATAAATGAGAAACAAAATAAAATACAATGAGAAAAATGGAAATGAAAAATGAAACTGAAAAATGAAAGAAATCACCTGAAGGTTGCCCATAAGCAGCTGTTCTTGCCTGCGCACTTCCGCTTCCAAGCGCTCCTTCTCCTCCCTGGCGACTGCCTCTTCAGCTGCTTCCCGCTCAGCCTAACATATACACAATGTCCAAGCAGCCTCAGCAAAGGGCAACGCAATACATTCAAAGCAGTGTCAGAAGACATGCGTACATACATAGTCACTTGGAAAAAGTTCTACCTATGCATGAACATAGAGCTAATTTTACAACTTTTATTTCCGGGTTCATATTAAATTTACAGTAACAAATCTGATACTACAGTATTTACAAATACTAATCATCAAGTTTTAGATCCAATAAACTATTTTAATGAATAAATATTCAAACAGATTTTTTCCAGTGTGCAGTATGCAGCATTTTTTCTGATATTTTTACTATAGGCTTAGTTTCTTTTAAGGAGCTCCAGTATGAGGCAGAATCCCACTGCCCCACTCCAACATAAACTGGAACTCTTTAGGGAACTTCACTAAACTAATCACAACATCAATGCATAATATTGTCAAGGCATCATTAAAAATATCCACTATATCTTGAAAGAACCCTCTCTAGTTTTTAAAAGTTAAAAAGGTCGGATGGAAAAATTTGTACATTCTGCTATCTACGTCTGGAGATAATTACAATCAAGCATTCAATACCACAATTTATCATAGTTTCAATTACTTGAGGGGTCAAAAAGAAAATCCATTACTGATTATTTTAACTACTAGTAATGTCAAGAAAAGCAGAAATTAAGAATGGAAACTTACGAAATTAATCCATTTAATGAACATTGTTTAAAAGCTTAAATCAATAGCATCTAACCAGATAAACAGACCAAATTACTTTATTTAATAAGTATCGCTTTACGGTTAAAACAAACCTAACTTTAATATATTAATCTGAAATATTAAAATCGCAACATCTGAGGAGGAACAAGGAACAGTAATGCAATAAATCAAACGAATAAAATTAAAAAACTATATCAGAACAATTAATACAATATGAATTTGAAAGATCAGATTAAACTGAAAATCTAAAAAACGAATCATTTTATGGTACAATATTTCTCCATCTAACAAATAACAGATACCACCTATTGACATGTAAATAAAGAGAAATTTAAAAAAACAGTTCCTAAAACATTGTGTACATTATGCATATGGGATGTACAGTATCAATTAAAGAAACTGAGTTTCAAAATTATATATACTACAGAAGCAACAATGGGCTATGCTCCTGGGTTTTAGCTTGAGAAGGAAGGTTTTTTATATTATTATTATTATTATTATTATTATTATTATTATTATTATTATTATTATTATTATAATTTTTATTATTATTATTATTATTATTATTATTATTATTATTATTATTATTATTATTATTATTATTATTATTAGCCAAGCAGCTAGCATAGTTGGAAAAAGTAAAAGACTCAGCATGCCTATTCCCTTTTACCAAGCAGTGTCTCACACTCGGCTCACAAAGATCTCGGGTTCGAATCTCGGGCGAGGAAGATATTCTTGTGCATAATTCTCTAGACTCAACTACCTCCATTCACCAAGCAGTATGAATGGGTACCTTGAGGTCAGTCAATTATCATGGGTCATAGTTTAGTGATGGTACTGCTCCAAGGCTGAGCACATATGCCCAGCAAAATCAGCCCATTACAGAACAGGAAAGGTGAGAAAAAAGGGCATCATCAAACCCTTTTAACTCACCTATCAATTCATAGCAGCTAGAAAAAAATTAGGAAGGCCAGCCAGACCTTCCTCCCCTATCAATTTTAGGAGGCTCTTATGATAATCAGGAAATACTGATGCAGAATACTTTATAGTAAATTATGAGGTATAACTGTACACACCATATCTAAGTCCACTCAAGAGCAAGTTCCTGACAGAGAACTAATTTCCCTAATTCAATTATGTATGGCAAACCAAATACTGTACTGTAAAAATAATCTGCTTCTACAACACACAAAATAACTGAAAAGGCATAATCGAAAGGAAATTCTAACTGAACAAAAATTAAAACCATTAGAGTTAAAACACCAAAATGCTTATAGAATTAAATGTTCAATACAATTCTACGAATCAATAATCCTAGACAGAATTGAGAATATACCACATCAATTATGTGTGATTGTAATATGCAAAAATTAATTTCAGAGTCAGGTACACCGTAGTACAATAATCATATGAAGTAAATGACAGAAATCAAGGTAGAAGAATATCCATATTTACAGGATGAATATACAGTATATCAAACTGAAGCAGAATTCTGAAGAAACGACAAAATCCAAAAACAAATATATTAAAGAGACCATATGCAAAAATTACTTCAGAGACAAATGCACCTATAATAAGTTTATAATAACAGTGAACACGCTAAAAGATTCAAAATGACTGAACGAGCTTACAGATGAACAGAAGTACATTCATTTTATGAGAAATGAGAATAGCAAAGACAATCATCCTTAAGAATAAGGCAATTCATAAAAATAAATGTCAGAGAAAGATAAACCTGAGTTAAAATAAACTTCCAGAGATTTAAAAAAATTATATTTGCTAGTACCTAAAGATGTTCTAAGAAGAGAAAATATGACGAAATCAATTAAATGAGGAGCTTTTTAGAGCTAATGTAGTAGGATCTTTTAGATATAAATTATACGAAAATATTAAATGCCGGCAAACAGCATTTTGGATAGTACTAAATAATTTTAAAATTACGAATCCTTACCTTTGGATGGGTAAAGTCAAAAGACCTCAACCTTTTATAGGTTTTTTTATATAATCTTAAAAGGACTTAATATTTCTTAAGTATACCACCTTACACACTATCTCTCTTACTATCTTTTTTACTATAAATGGGATTGTTTTTATTAAAACAATTCAAAATCTGTATAATATTGAGCTCTCATTCACTAGTATAGGCAAAAAATGAAAACTGGAATTTCTCTACTTACTGAAGTAAAAGAAACTTCTTTTTTATAAGTGCAAAGTACATGAATATCATATTAAAATATACTAGAACATTATATAACAAAGATAAGAATAACCATTTGATTACTTTCCAAAGCTCAAAATCAATTAAGTACTAGCAAATAAACGTTTTGAAAATGTAGTCATGGCATGACATAATGCAATTACTTATGTATTCTTCTTCTCCTGAGAAAAAACAAGAAAACATCTGCCACCAACTTTCCAAATAAATTAAACACTACCAAATCTAGATCATAGGGTAATTTACACCCGGAATTATCTATACCAAAATGAAGAAAGAAAAAATTTGACAACACTGAAGAAAATTGAGGATTTAACAAAATCCTGAACATCAGGAGCAGTCTGTGTTCTGCCATTGAAACTACGTTGACAATACACACATTCAAGCAAAAAAATCATACGTACGTTCTTCAGGATACGAGACAAATACATAAAAATAATCATAAAATACCACTCTAAAGACAACTGAATTCTGTAAATGCCATCGTCATTACAATCTTAAATTCATCAAATTCTGCCATTAACAGACAAGCAGTTGGTAGGGAAAGTAGTGATGAAATAATGTATTTGTATTATTATAAAAAAAAATAAGTATTATTTTACTCATCGGCTATAGAACTATTCCATAGTTTATGTCATATTTTGGTCTAAGTAGAAACGAAAATTAATTTTATGAAAATAATATTTATGTGTATTTCTTCAAAGGAAAAATATGTAACACATCTATGTGTCTAGTAGCATACCAAGGAACCATGTGACATGAACTAAACCAATTCATGTGATGTGATCGGTTTTACGTCATGGAGTCCCTTTTCTAATAACGGCGAGGACAGTGCCGTCTTGCGAAAGGCTTTGGATTTGGCAGATATGATCGTATCTATGAGTCAATGCCCTTTCCAACCTCAGACCATAGCGGGCCACGAACCCTCGACTTGACAACTCAGTAGCAAGTGCTATCACTTCTCCACAGTGACCAAAACTAACTCAATTCACGAATTACCATAAAAAAATGTAAATGAGTCAATACAACCAGAATGAAATATTTTCTTTTAGTCAAATACTGCCTTCTCAAGCCTTAAAGAGGAAAGCTGACACATCCAAATGAAAAAAATATAAAAAACTACTACATGTATATGATAATTTTTCTGTATGAAAAGTAGGTACATGCTGGACAGACATGAGGGGGCATCATTGCATCATTACTTGTTTCTTACATGTATAAACACATGTCAAGAATAAAGTATCTACGACAGATATGTTTGAAAACTATACTGTATACATATGTATTTTTGTGTGTGTATAAATTTTATGTCATATTCTAATTTACGATTCCATATGAATGAAATAGATTTGAAAATTTGGTTGTACTAAGGAAGTTATAAAAGAGAACTGTAAAATAATACGCAAATATACCTTTACCTATGTACAAACTGTAAGGAGTGAATGAATTATCATGGTACACAGAGCATGAATACATATGTGCATGAATGTATAAGAAATGATTAAATGTATTGAAAGTGCTAAACGAGAGAAAGAGAAACTTCATCTCTGAAATAATAAAAACGATTACACCAAAAAAATTACATTCAAATGGCTGCATCCTACCAAACATTCAAAAAAACAAAAATGGCTAAAATCCATCAACTAAAACACAAAGTTTAACAAAAGAAAATAACAACGACAAAACAGAGATAACAACAAAATCACATCTAAATACACCACAAAAAGCAAAGCAATATCAATCTTTTGTCAAAACACAAATATACTACACAATAGAATATATAACAATTACAGATCTACAAGTCAAACAAATTTATTTATATACTGTATATATATAATAACTCTTACTCCATAAAATGGAACTAAATACAACAAGTATCAAAGGGGGTAATAACAACAAAATGCAAATTATGAAGTAATTAAGGAACTGGCAAGCATTTTAGCAATTATCAGAGGATATAATTTGCATATTCTTGATGGTTATATCAAGATATAATCAGCCCTACCTTAAGTAACTTTTCTACAGCAGTATTTGATTTCATAATGTTGTGGGGACCCATTATAAAGACCAACACTCAAAACTACGGCATGAAAGCTTGTACTCACAACTGTCATCATATTTTGAACTTTAACTTATTTTTAAATAGCACCTATTCTATTTTAGTCATAAAGCTAGCCACAGCTGACTAATAAAAAATCAACATTTATATTAATTTTAGTCCAGTCCTGCCATGGGATATGGCCATACAAGAACATTTGAAGTTTTGAGTGATTATATGTAAAAATTAATTACATACAAAAATTATCAATGAAATTAGAGAAATATTGATACAGTTTGCGATTATTTAAACCGAAGGGTAAAAAAGTCACTTAAGGCAGTGCAAGCCATTATGAACGAACAGCGCCAGTGTTGGGATCGAACCACTGGCAAATTAATATAGCACATTTTGGGTTATAGATGAATGGCATATCGAGTTATAAAAGAACAATTTGTCTTATATACGGTTTTATACAAGGTCATCATTTACATGAATACTGTAATGGAATTCAATGCACATAGATAATTCTAATTTTAGTAGGTAATTTATGAAACATAATGGTAGAGCACAGATATTGATTTTGTTATCTTAATGATGGCAGTTCTTCATTTAATATCAGCGAGATCATCTGATTTTTTTAATCAAAGCTCAAACTATGGCATATTCAACTCTGAGAAATGACACTGTAAAACTAATTTCTCCTACAGCGAACAGACCAATCCGCATTTTGCAATTTATCATTTTAGTGTGAACTGCCTATTTTCTCCAGATTTTTTTAAAGGCATTAAAAAATTCATTAAATATGATAGAAAAAAAACGAAGCAACATTTCACTGTGGCTAATTCACATGTCTCCTAATATTAAAAAAAAAATTATGAAACACCTCTTCACATACAATTTTCTTACACTGCTTTACGGTTTACAGTGAATATCTAATTTTTCTTCAAGTATCTTCCAATGTTATCAATATTTCCAGTTGAAGTATATCAGTGTAAGAAATTTTCTAATTGGCAAAATCTGATTCTGATATTTTTTTATTCATGCTCACTACAGCACTAAAGTTAATGGAAACTACAGAGAATATTTCATATATTTCTATATCAACTCCTCACATTGGGAATCAAGGTATCAAATCAGCTCAAAATAATGTAAACAGACAACGATGACCTTGCATAAAACGAGTTTTTTGGGATATGAGGAACTTCGTGAATAAAGCAAGATATTCCATATTACTTACCTGCAATGGATTAACAATGGGTTCTGCTACAGGAATTTTAGGGGGTTCTGTCTGTGATTTTCTTTGCAAAGCTTCCCTAAAAGTATATATTAATAAATTATTAAAGGTTGAATTTTTCGATCAACAGTGAAAAGCATACTTAATTTCTATACCTTCCAACAAGTGGTGCCACGTTAGTGTGTTTACGGAACTTAAGTAGATTTCTGCACATACTGTATATATTAAAATATGACTAAGGTACCCATCTTCCAGCAGTGATGCAGATATCTTTCACATCTTAAACAGTAAAATACAGAATTATATTTTAAGGTTTTTCTACTTTGAATAACATGACATTTATCTTTTTCTATATGACAATACTTTTTCATCACGTACTCCCCTTCCTTTTCCCTTCTTTTAACTGTTCTGTGGCAAGAAAATATTCTTCACATATGAAAGGATTAAGAGCCCTTTGCTCCTCTATCCCTTTTAGGCAGTCTTTACAAATCACAGGGAATACAGTAGAGGTATTCTGTCTCCATCACCACAAGGGACATGCAAGTAAATGGCAGGATTTAATGTACTTGTAATCCAATGGTTACAATACTCGACTTGGGAAGTGACAAACCAGTATTCAAGCCTACGACTGCAATGGACGCTTGGATGGGCATCTAACCTAAATACCCCAGTTTCAACCTGGTTGGGTCCATTCTCATTTGACTGACAATTAACAGTGACAAATTAGTAAACAACAACAGGGGATCAGGGGAGAAGAATACTCCCTCAGATTGACATGCCGTGCATAGAAGGTGACTTAAAGTGATAGGGAAGTGGAGATAAGGCAATTCCACCTATGCTGATATTCGTGTCAATACTAAATGATTAACTGACGATGTGAGGAAGGAAGGTGTAAGATGAAGTCCTGTTACTACTGTAATCATTGAGGTCATGTTTGCAAGTTTTTCCTGGTCTTGGTAATAAATAAAAATCTTTTCAAAAAATATATGAAACCTTCAGAGCCAATATTATTAACACAATAAAATAAATACAGAATTTACACATGTATGACACTACAATTGAGTAAAATGAATAAATGTGATAAAAATGAAAAATATTTGCATTTCATTTTCTTTCTATACTGTTTTACATGCGCTATTGATGTAAAATAAAAAATCTTGTGCACAAACACTAAGTACATTATATAAAGGAGCACTAGAAATACACATAAGTGTGATATGTGCAAATCTCTACCAATACAGTATTACTAAGAGACCATATCAGAATACTTTTTTAGAGAGTCTTAACATGTGTGAGCCCTGTTTGTGGCGTTTCTTAAAACAAATATATATGTAATACTTACAACCATAACATAAACCGCATCAGCATAAATGAAGTACCACAGACTGATTCACCTACACAGTTATCAAGGAACCATACTCGATGTAACTCAATCCCCTTGCAAAGAGAATTGCAGCCACTGCACGTGTGTATATGTATGTACTAATGTATACTTAAAAATAATTTCACCCCTGTATTGTATGTGTCAAAAAGGTGTCTAAAGGGGATAAAGGAGTCAAGGGCTATTCATCACTCCCTCCTTTAATTTCCTTACCACTAAACACCTGTTATAAGAGGTAAGATTAGGTAAGACATGTTGAGCAAGGCAAGTTGAAACTTTTATGTCAATTCTTTGATAGGGAATAACATCACCAAATAAATAATTTACCTTTTCTTTTGTTCTTCCATCTTAGCCTTCTCTTCAAGTTCCTGTTCTTGCAGCAATTGATTTTGTATCTCTTGTTTCCTTAACATTGCTTCTCTTTTTCTCTCTTCTCTTATCTGTGCTTCTCTTTCATTCTGTCTCCTAATTCTCCCTTCTTCCTCTTCCTGAAGCTCGTTCTGTTTCATCCGTTCCTGACGGATGAGGTTGGTGTCACTCTCTAATCTTTTCTTCCTATCTTCTTCCAACTGTTTTAGTCTACTGTCCTCTTGGTTGGAGGCTAAATTTTCAAAGTGGGCTTTGAGGTTTGTCGCTCTCTCAGGCGCTGTGGAGAAGAACAATGATATAATTAACTATGGCATTATCTAAAAACCTCTCCTCTTCATCCATTAAGCCTACACCATGGAGATATATGACAAACACCAAACACTGACTTACTAAAACCAATATTAAGAACTTAATTAACTTCATAATGATATGGGAGAATGACTATCACAGTAGAATTTTCTGAGTGTTGTAAGTGCAAATTATAAGTAAATGGAATCAATGTTCTCTCTGTCCTTGATTTTATTTTTCTTGCCACAAAAAACTAATACAGAAAGTGATGATGGAAAGAAAATATGACACCATGTTACCTCTGTTCTTTTGCCTGAATGCCACCTGCTGACCTCAGTAAGACAAGGGCATCTCCTTTGATAAAAAAATATCCTCATCTTATCAAAAGAAAACATACAACTCATAAAACAAAGCAATTAGATGTCACTAACTTATTCTTAGATCTTTCTCTCATATCTAAATACTTTAATCATGATATTCCTAAATAAATAAGGCTGGATTAAACAAAATACTGGCAAAAGAAAAGGCAATAATAGAGAAAAATTTGAACTACCATGCTGTCAACTTCGTTGGAATTCCAGCAAAAGAGATTAATACCATAAAACCTAAGTCTATTTCTTGCCCACTAAACCAGTGGGTGAAGCAAGAAGAGTGGTGGGGGAATTAAGTTTGGCTTCTGGTGAGTGCATCCATTGACTTGGCCACCCCCCTTACAAGGTGGATTGCAGCCATTGTACATGAGTTAATGTACTACTGTACATACTGTACTCGCCTTCCACCGCCGGCTTTGTAGGTTGGTAATTAGTTCCAACGCGACCTTGCTCTGACGAGAACCCGAGGGCAGTCTTGTCCATACGATCCATTTGTACACCAAATTTGCCCCCAAAACCCTAGAGAAATGTGAAAATTGATAGGTTACCAGTAGTTTTCTTGGGTTAACAATTCCCAATTTGCTCTCATCAGCAAAAGGCTACAGACAATGCAGGTAAACTGCAACATTCCTTCCAAGGTCTTTCTGGCGCACAGTATTATAGCAACTGACAATGAAATTTAAAACAATATGATACTGCTCCAAAAGGTATCAGTTCTTTATATTCTTTATTTTACCTTTAATTTTGAAGTAACAAAAAGTCAAATATGATCCATGAACAAAGTGTTTATCAACATACATCAAACTACAAACACCAACATGTGCAAAACAAGAACGATGTCCGTATCTGCATCATTCGAGTTTCTTCTTCGGATTACCTTTGAATGATCTGTTTGGCTTTCGTGATGTTGGACCTTTTCAACGTGATCCCATCCCAGAGCTGTTTTGTCCTGTCGGTCTTTTTGAACTCCAAATTTCCCACCAAAGCCAACCGAGTAGTCTGGAAATAAAAATAAAAGTGACATATGAAAAATTCATAGCTTCTACTACAGTCATGAGGTCAGTCATATATACATGAGCCATTTTCCCCTTATAATAGGAGTGCCTGAGTCAAGGCAAAATACTCTGATTCCTTTGGAAAAACAGGATGGAATTCCCAGTCCCCTCGCTCCACCCTATTTAGTGGACTCTTACGATATGCAGGGGAACAAGGAGAAAGTATTCTAGCCCTCTCCCTCAGGGGGTACTCTCACTTACGAAAATAATAAATTGCTAAAGAGCAAAGTTTGCAAAAAGAATAATTTCCTACCCTATTTTGAAATTTCTGCACAAAACAGAGTTAAGTATAAAAAGAATTTTTTATTTTATTGTCTTTTCCCATTAGTCAATAGGATTGCGACAACCAAAGCAATAAAAAGTAAAAAGCAATCAAAATGGAGTATCTTTTTATCAGTCATATTAAACACTCCCTCTCACTTACACCTTCACTCACAAGCACTCAGTCACACTTTCACACTCACGGTCACAATTTCACTCCTTATATACAGAACAAGATCAGGCCAAAGTAAGGTAAAAATTCTAAAGCCAGGTCTCATCTTTCTTTACTTTATTTTAGTCCCTGATGAACTGTTGGTAAACAAAAAAGATAGCCATGGGGCATTACGAAGGGCATCCAGCCTGAATTCCCTAGCTTCAACTGGTTTGTGTCCACCCCAGCTCAAATGGGGATCAACAGTGATACATTAATTGGCAAACAACAACAACTGTAATTACAGACTTATAATGTTTCTACAAATAAAAGTACGAGGGAAGAAAGAATTCTGCCCTCATGGTGCTCCATGCAATAAGAATCCACTATGAGGGATAAGTAACAGCTACAAATAATGATGAAAAAAGGGGGGGGGAAGACCTCGGCTGTGTTCCTCTGCATGTCATGAAAGTCAATTAAAGGGGGCAGAGCGAACAAACTGAGAATCCTGGCCTTTGTATTTTCCTCCCACATAAATTCTTAAGTATTTTGCTTTGACTCAGCCACCCCATTTATCAGGAAGATTATGGCTTTTGTAAATACACAGATGTTGCAAACACACAGCCTTCTCCTTTAATAATTCAATTACGGTCACACTACTTCAATGCAACACGACATCCTGAAAAAAATCTCCTACAAAAGTTACGATTTCTAAATTTCCCACAGCATACCTTTTTGACTCTCATGTTTATCAACCTTCTCAATATGGTCCCATCCCGCCGCCGACTTATCTTGTCTGTCCGACTGTACACCAAATTTTCCGCCAAAACCTTGAGTGTAATCTGGAAAAATAAAACAAAATTACTTGAGACCCCCCACTGGTTCTGAATTTGAAAATTTAAAACAAACATTATTTCACTGATATTATGCAAGTACTAAAGTCATAAAATTTTATCCCTTTATTTGAATATCATGCTTGGATATGTTTGCATCAGACAATATTCATCTAGTCATATTCTCATTATGCTATTAAGGTCTAAATATATTCATCTAATATTAAGATAATATATTGAGAAATATATCAGGAAACATATATTAAATTCCTCCCTCTTAAAATTTAGAGCTACTAAATACAAAGTATAAACTACTTTCTATCAATTCAATAATATTATCTCAGCAATACAGATACAAAGCATATATAATCTTACACTTCACAACGGTACAAGTAACCCCACCTTTCTGACTTTCGTGTTTATCTACTTTTTCTATGTGGTCCCAGCCAGCAGCTGATTTGTCTTGCCGATCCTTCTGCACGCCAAATTTACCTCCAAAGCCAACAGAGTAATCTACGTGATGCGTTTACCAATAAAGCAGCGATTTAATAGCAGTTTTGCAAGCGGGAGAGAAATGTCATTCAGCAAATAAATTATAGCAATTATCAATCAAGAACTAGGCACCATACATTTTGCACAGAGTTTGTGATTACAGATCCCATTAGACACCCATCTTACATTTCCGAGCTCATTTTTCTTTAGGAAGCTATAAAAAACAATACAACCTGCAAATTTTTTACTCCATATTTGAAACCAAATACAGTGAAGCCAGATTAAAATTACTAGACTCCCTTAGTCTTTATACTACCCAAAAGAAGCCCACTCAACTATTTCCAAGCTACCGCCTTTGTAAAATCCTTAAGAAGTCAACCAATGTTTTCAGACTACATTACAGAAGCTCCTCTACTTACGAACAACCGAGTTACGAACATTCAAAGATACAAACACAAACCTACCCATTATAAACCCATATATTATTGTATTGTACTGTACCCATTATAAACTCATGTATTATTGTATTGTACTGTATAGGTGTGTGTGTGTGTGTGTGTGTGTGTGTGTGTGTGTGTGTTTTTTTTTTTTTTTTTTTTTTTTTTTTTTTTTTTTTTTTTTTTTTCACCAGGATGGGCCAAAGAATAATAAAATAAAACAGCCCTCATCGGGCCTGGGCACGAAGAATACATAAAGAGAAACAGATATGAAGAGTGTAATGACTTGTCAGATGTGAAGGGATAATAAAAGATGTGTAATGAATATCCAAGAATATTCAGTGTAGCTGTTGGCATAGAAAAAGAACCGTAATACTGTATTAAACTTCATTAATACTGTATACTTTAAGTTTTATGTAGTAGTTAAGTGTCTTCAGCTTTAGTACTGTACAGTACTGCAAATGTATGTACTGTACAGTACTTTTTTTACATAAACACAACTTGAGAGCAATTCTACTTCCGAATGGACTTCTGGAACTTAACTCGTTCGTATGTTGGGGAGTGTCTGTATTTCTTTATACAACAAATAATTAGTGCAACTTACTATTTCCAAATTCTCTTTTCTATAAGAATATAGAATAAGTAAATAAATACAATTTATTGACATAATGATGTATGGTACACCACCTTTACTGAGGAAGAGAGTGATGGAAGAGGGAAATATCT